>KK113457.1:2321680-2358364 GCA_000611955.2 Stegodyphus mimosarum
AGCGAAAAATTAATTATAGAAATAAGTTTAAAAGAAATTATAAATAATTTATATTGCTGTGAACTAATCTACAATATCATTTAAAGATATATACAGGATATTCTGTTTAATTGATGTAGAAATAAATAATGCTCATACAAGAATTATGTTTGGAAAATGATTAAAGCCTGGGTTTATCAGGTAAGAAATGATAACGATAGAAATTAGAATAATAACAACAATAAACGTTCGATCTGAAAACTTTATATTACAGTCTATAACACTTTACAAATTATTTTAGCATTTTAAATTTCTAAAAATATAAAATATCATAAAAATCATACATATACTTCGCCGTTCGACTGATTAGTGAATTATCGCTATTTCTGAAATAGCATTACAAGATTTGCAAAGGTTTAAACAATCTTTTTATTAAACTGAACTTTTAACAGAAAACGCACGACTTGTGGTTCAAATAAACTACTTGTGGTGATGTAATTTAATTAGTAGCATATACTTATTTTAACTTTAATCAAACGTAGTCCAAGACTACATAGCCAAATTAATAAGCTATAAGACGGCTCAACTAACTAACCTGCGTGTTAAGTTTAAAACAATTGGCTACGAGGGAATACAAAAGCCGAGATATTAGATAAAGCTGGCAAAATCTAATAGCGCTAAGCGAGGGCCAAAATCTCACTGTCTCTCAGATCCAAAACCTTCGGCTTAAGTACACTTAAGGCTAATTTGCAGTCTGGTGAAGAATACCAAAAGAAGTTAAGAAGAAGGAAAATCAAAATCATTATAACTGTTTAATTAACTTTTTAAGAATCTTACAGATCTCATTTATTTGTGTGTGTTTATTTTCATACTTTCTTATTTAAATCATTTTACGTACAATAACAGTAGAAGTATTTAAAAAGTCGACTAAATATTTCTCATCTTATCTTAGATAAAATGAATACCTGATACTGCTAACTGAAAACAAAAACTTCATATTATCAAATAAAATAAAAACTCAAAAATAATTTGAAAAACTGTATTGTCTCTCCTATTATATTCCATTACATTTGTCTTTCTTTTCATAATGTAAATTAGTGTAAATAGGAAAAAGAAAAATGTTTATATCAAAAAATAGGAAAATGTGAAAACATCACATTCGTAAGCAAACTGAAGAAATCGGTTATTTCCGATTGTCTAGAACAGCGATTCTCAACCTGTGGTACGAGTACCCCTGCGGGTCCTTAATGCCATTGTGAGAGATAAGTGAAACATTTATCAGTCATGATAGAAAAAGGCAATATGTTATAATAAATGCTGATAAAAATCAAAATATGGGGAAAATTTAAATTTGACATTGATTAGATAGAATATCAGTGTTACTAATTTCGATGAGCATGTTACTATCCCAAATGTGTTTAAAACGAATGTAATACGTTGTAGGTAGACCCGCCAATACTTGTTATATTACTCGATTACCCGTAAGCATCGTATATATCCATTCCTTTTTGTTCTATTACAGCATATCGTATACGGCGGCACTATATTCAACATTTAGTAAATAATCAAAGTCTGTAAATGTAGCTCTCTTTTTTTTAAACTATGATACGCGAACCATCTTGAGTGTGGAGCTTTGTTTTAAATTCGCGTTTCTTTTAAAGTTGCGAACTGAAGTGTTGTTTATCTAAAAATGGATATATTATTAAGAAATATATCTTTGCATAGAAGAGAAACTACTCGTGACGAATAGTTCCGATTTAGCATTTGCACCAAGCAAGTTTTCGAAGATCACACATTTCAAATGAGCTTGAAAATTCACAATGATGAATGGCTTCAATGACTTTAAAGTATAATTACACAATATTTTTTCAACAGTAAATAAACTGAGCTTACCGAGAATTACCGAACAGTTCCAAGACTGTTTCCAAAGCACCTGACAAAACTTATTATATGCTGAATACGCTGAAAAGTTAGATTTCTGGGAATCATGCATTGAAAATAAATTAGGCTGGAATTTTCAAGGCACTTTACAAGTTCTTGTCACAAAAATTAGCTTCAATTACAAACGAAGTCAAAGAAAGCATAAGAACCCATTTACAAGGCCTCCAAAGGTCTTCAAACTATCATTTGTCCAGAAAAAGTGATAAGGACGGTTGGATTTCAGATCCACTCAATGACAATTTTTTTGAAGCAGCCTCAAAATATTCTCTGACAAAGAACAACTTTTACTTTTCTAACTTCATTTATTGCAGTCCATTAATTTTATGGTATTTAAAATAAAAGCATTGTAAGATATATTGCGAGAATACTGAAGCAGGATCTGTGGGTCATAAGTTCTTAAGGGTAAGGTTTAGGAGGTACGCGAAAGAAAAAAGTCGAGAACCGCTGGTCTAGTGTGTATGAATAGCATGTCCACCGGTTTTGGGGGATCTTCCACTTCGGTAGTCGCAATGAAAGTCGTTTATGAAGACACTGCTGTTGGATCATTGCTTCTGAAGCAAGGAACTTGAGTGTAGGTCTGAAATCATTTGCTCTGAGGCCGCTATGTCGATTTGATGGTAAAATTCTAAACATCCAAACAAAAAGAATAACAGCTGCAATCTTTTCGGCGTTTTTAGCGAAATTTTAATGCATGCAGAATTTAAAAAATTTTAAATACAAATGTGTGTGTAGTGCTTCAGTGAGATGTTGAGCTTAGTTTTATTAATATCTAAGCATGGCGAGGGCCCCTGTCAAGCTCGGGGCTCTCGAAACTACTGGGTGTTGCGGGGCCCGTAAACCGGCCCTGAGCACACACTGCCAGCAGTAGTTTGACAGTACTTCGGTACTTTTACGAAACGAATATGAAAGACATTTTCTCAGATGTGTGCACTGCGCTGATAATTTGTGCATGCCAATGTCAGTAGCCTTAGCAGAACGCTGCTTTTGAGAGCTAAAGCTGATAAAAAAATTATCTACGATCTTCAATGAATGAAGAACAATTAAGTGAATGTAAGGTTTATCCTAATTTTATTAACAGTTATTTTGAGTTATGCACCTATCCTAGCTTTCTTGTTTCAGTTTCCTACCAGAATGTAATTTCAGAAACGCAGTGAATGCAAAGGAGTAAGAGTACTGTTTAAGTGAATGTTCCACCGACTTCGAGAGAGAGAGAGTCTGATTTCCTGACTAGCGCGAGTTTGCCTTTTGGTTCGTCTCTCTTAGATATTACTACGCTCGGCCATACTTTAGGCCCTTGCTTGGCTTAGCAGATTTAATTAATATTTAGGGGCCAACTACTTAGAATCCTGATAGTTTCGGCTATATATTCAGTTAGTTTTAGTTAAGTTTAATTTCCTATTCATTTAAGTTCAAGCCCAAGTGCCTGATACTCTGAGTTAGGAGTTGATTGTATTTATTCTGAGAAATAAAGGGTAGTTAACCCGTCTTACGTGTTTATCACACTTAAGCGATTATTCGCTCGTTAGTGTTTGTGGAGATCAAGGACTGAACATTGAATTAAATAACCAAACCCCACAAGGTCCTTTTATAACAACAGTAGAGAAGGTTATTACACATTCATTGGACACTGGCAGGTTAATTAAAATGCTTTCTGCTGAAAAACACAAATGTGAAGATTTACGAAATGTAGGAAAATTGATAAGAAGATGAAGAGAAGTGAGAAAGGAAGAAAAATAGATATTATGTGATTTTATGGGGCGTAAAGTTAAAAGACAAATTATATAAAACGTCATAAAATTTAAGTTTAAAAATAAATCAGACTAACTACTTAAGTAAATATGTATACCGTAGTATTTATTGCGAAACAAACATGGATTAGAAGAAATGCGCTGTTAAATGTTAAGCTTATTTTTTATACATTTCAAAATTTTCCATATAGAAATTGTTAAATATTTTAGAATTCTAAATTTAGTGAAAAATGCGAGACTCTTTATTTTGTTTTCCTGAAAATAATATGCATTTTGCTTAACATTATATGAGTATTATTTTGAAAACAATTCACAGAGAAAAAACATTACAGAAGTACTTATAAACTTTCCAAATAAAAATATTTGTGATAATAAATTATGTATCAGTCTGACCCTGCCACAGAAGACATAATTTTAAAAGGGACCCCGTTAGAACCCTAGCAGGGGGCCAGGAAATGTCGTAAACCCTCTCTGTAACCTATTTAACGCCATATAATGCCTGCATGTCAGCTTACGGTAATCAAACTGTACACTAACTACAGGTTAATGGAAATTCAGCGGATTTCCCTACTTTGTTATTATGCATATACATTCATGTCCATAAATTAAGGATAATTCGGAGTCACGCGGAAATCGGACTCTAAAATAAATATATCACCTGTAAAATCACTACACATATCTTCAAGAATCATATGTAAATTTCAGAAATAACCAGATGACACCGATGGTACGTCCCAATGACGAGAGTGTAAGAGAGTGATATATAATGAATGCAGGAAAAGAAGTAAAATTGTTCGCAGGCGCTTTATAAGCATTTCAGTGCAATAACCGAATAGTTATGACACAAAGGACGCATTTGGATGATTTTTTACGTGGTAGAATTTTCGGCCGTCTGGAATGTGGGCGTACCCAACTGGAAGTATCAGACGAACTTGGAATTGCCAAGAGTGTCATCTCCTGGCTCTGGTAACAATTCCAAGATGATGGTAATGTGAGTACACGTTACAGCACAACTCACCCCAGAGTTACAGCGTCGAATGAGGACCGGTATTTGGCAGTTACTGCCAAAAGAAACAGGCGGAACACAGCCTCAGACCTGTCTCGTCAGCTCACTTCAGTCACTGGTACGACGATTTCAAGGCAGACCGTGTGCAGACGCTTAGGGCAGATTGCTCTATATGCTCGTAGACCTGTCAGATGCGTTCCACATACTGCAACTCACTGTCCCCTGTGGTTAGCTTGGAGTAGAGAGCATGCATTGTGGACACCGCCATCAGTGGGCTTGTGTGATGTTTTCCGAAAAGCTCAGGTTTAAGCTTCTAGTCTGATTCTCGCCGGACTTTCATATGGAGAGCTCCAGGTACCCGTTACCACCAAGAAAACTTCATTGAACGACACCGTTACGGTGGTGCAGAAGTGCTCGTTTGGGATGGAATTATTCTGGTTTCCAGAACTGACCTGCATGTTCAAATTGGAACCATGACAAGCCAAATCTATCGGGACGTCATTCTGGAACAACATGTACGTTTGTTTCGGGGCGCCATGGGTGCACAATTTGTGTTTATGGATGACAACGCCCGTCCTCATCGTACAAACATCGTAAGCGGATGCCTTCAATCGGAGGATATCGCCCGTACGGACTGGCCAGCATTCTCACCGGACTTGAATCCAGTACAGCACGTGTGGGACGTGCTTGGCCGACGAGTTGCAGCCCGTCAACCTCCTCCTACATGTCTACCGGAACTTCGGAGAGCATTGCTTTTTGAGTGGTGTAATATCCCCAAGATCAGATCGATAATTTGATACTCAGCATGCCTAGGCGTTGTACGGACTGTATAGCATTGTCTGGGAGACATACAATGTATTAACAATCATACCAACCATGTAATATTGGTTTTTTGAAAATAGGTATTTTTTTTGTAATTTGCTCCAGGGAAAAAAATCGCTATTTTTTTTAATAATAACAAACATATAGCATCTGTTTTTGCTCTTTACCTTTTGTTTAATAAATAAGCTTTACAAATAAGTCAAATTTGTTTTGCTTCTAACTCTTCCTTTGCCTGATTTTGCACTATCCTTAATTTATGGACATGAGTGTATTTCTTTTACCTACATTTTCCACTCTGCTCTGCCGCGTGTAAACAGCTTGCTATGTATCTGTTAAAACAGATGTAAAAATGCGGAGCATTCCTTTTCATACAACTTAATGTTGAATTTTCTTCAGTTTGTCTTTTAATTTTGCAAATCAGTGAAGAAGAATGCAACATACTCATTTATCTTATATATTTAGTCGCGAGAATGTAGCTCATTCCTCCCGTGCGTATAAATGGTTAATATGTCCAGTTGGAAAAAAGATTTGTGTTTCGAATCCCCTCGAGGGCATAGCTGAATTTTCAAGGTCAGGCTCCGGAAGTCCTAATAGTCTATATAGTGGTTCATGAGCTAAACATATGGTGTGCGATTAAATCATCGCTATCTAGATTTGATCGAATAGCTCGCATCAATCTCACAAAGTCGCCGTTTAAGTGGAAGATGACGTAAAGAATTGTCACATTCAATTCAGAAATTGTCATTATGCATGCTCTTGCAGTGTAAATGATTATCATATTCAGTTGGCCTCTGGAAGGTATGTGGTTCGAATTCAGCAAAGACACAGTTAACTTTTTATGTTCACTACTCTGAAAATCCTAATAATCTCTTCCTAGTAAACAAACCAAGAAATTCAACGAAAACACTAATACAATTAAATATAAAATTGATCGATGACTGCAGTTTTATTTGCATTTTTTCAAAGCATTGTTGTTAATTATAACTCTTGCATTGAAAATTCTAGTGCTGCGCTAAAGAACGGAGGAATACTTAGTCGAGGGTACAGAAGCGTGGCTCGGAACAGGGTCTTTCATGTAATTGACTACAGCAGAATAGAAACTATGTCATTAAGCTTCTGTAAATAAAAAAATTTAGAAGCTTCTAAGAAATCCTAATTAAACGGCGAACTGGTAATAACAATAATTTTAGCCTCCGAAAACTAGGTTTTCTATTCCAATAAGGGAATGTTAAGGTGAACCATTCCCCCCACCCCACTTCCTTCTGCTTAGTGCTTCCAATGTGTTTACTTTTCCTGAACTTCAGAGATCTTCGGATTTGTCCTATGTAAGCAAAAAGATTTTTATAAATCCTCCAAAGTAAAGGTCGGATATTCCGTCTTTTACAGAATGAAATTTCAGTTTTTGACAGATTTTAATGATTAAATAAAACTAATTTATTTGAAATATTTGGAAAAGAGGGGGCTTAATTTAGGGATAAAGTGGAAAGAGCATCTTGTGGGTGCTGTGTGAGATAATTTAATTTTAAAAGGAACAAGAGAAGTTTTGTATACGCAAAGGCAATTATGGTAGGAAGATAATCCCGAGAAAAAGCAGTATTTTTACTAGTGAGTTCTTTTGTTGAAGTGTCAGGTTTGAAACTTAAAAGAATTGCATTGTGAGCAAAAGCATAAAATACAGGAATTTTCTGTGTGTTTAAGGAGAGCGAGCGACGTGGGGCTTATTTTATTTATTTTAGACTCTTATTTTATTATTTGCCTAATGACATTAAATTTAGCTTCTTATTCATTAAATCATCTTTCCGAATTATGATCTTCGGTAACAGAATTTAATATCACGCCCAATGTTTAATGCAAATTTTCCATCTTTTATTTGCAAAGCTAATAAATCAATTAATTTAATACCTTTATTTATGCTTCCTTTATGCAAATATTATGAAATTGTTATTTCATTTCTTTTTTCATAGAAATGTGCGCATTCAATTACTATGTCATGACTCATTAATTTAAACGTCAGCATTACATTACAAAGTAAGTTCAACTTAATTTTTCAAAATTTTCACACGACTTTATCTTTCAAGTGCAGTTTTAAAATATCTATAAGCGATAAATTGCTGTGATACAAATTCATAGCATCCGGTTTCCTTTTACTACAATAATATGAAGGAAACCTTATTAAAAAAGAGAGAGAGGGATATCGGTCGGAATCACAAGAAATATATGCTGAAAATTTTATATGAAAAATATATTAAATATTTGTAAGTACAGTTCTTTATTCAGACTTAGAGCTTGTAGCGGTCCGCTGAGCGGCTGTTGATTTATGTGCTCGCTGTCGCTGGGCTTTCGGTGTTGTAGCGGAGGCTTGTTCGTGGCAACATCTATGAGTCGAATCAATAGGGCGACACAAGAGTCTCGCGTTGGTCTTTCTGAGGACAGAACCTGGGTCCATGCCATGAGAATGGAATACTTTTCCTCGTGACAGAAGTCTTCGCCATCTTCGATGGCTAATTCAAGTAATTCAGCTCTTTTAAATTTGAGAACGTTGGTTAGCTCCACGGGCGCCATGCAGCCTGCTGCGATTACACAAATGCTGCAACGTGCTAAGGTGGTAGTTTGCTTTGATGCTTATTTTTATGAAATTAATTTCTGGAGAGCTCATCAGCGAACAGAATTACAGTAGATTTCACGTTGCGTCTGATTTTCCGCTTTTTTTTTTTTTTTTTTTTTTTTTAACATGGAGGCAATGGGATTTCTTATTATAAGCAACGTGTTCTCTTGCTGTCAATAAATTATAGCTAATACATCTGAAAGCTATGAGCAGTAAGATTCATATTTCAAAATGTGTTTATGATCTATTTCCTCCATTTTTGACAATTTAGTTTATAAAATGTTTAATGAGCTTGTTACAGCACTTGCAATAGCAGGACAATACTATTAATATTCAGTGTATATGATTTATTTATTACTTGTAATTCTCGTAATAGTTGTTTTCTGTTCTCATTTAGATTTTTGATGCCGAAGGAAGTTTCTTGTCGTCATTCGGATCGAATGGTGAAGGCAATGGACAATTTAATGCACCCACAGGAGTGGCCATTGACTCCCAAGATAATATTATAGTAGCGGATTGGGGAAACTGCAGAATTCAAGTAAAAAAAAACTGCCAATATTTTAATTTAGTAAAATGATTTAAAATTCCGTTATCTTTCTAAATAAAACAAATAAAAAGATGATTGAAACCTAATGTCAAATACATTAAAAGTATTGCGAGATTGGAATGGGAAAGAACAAAGCTCGAATTACATTAAAATGAGAATGAAAATGAGAAATGACAATCAGTAAGTAACGATAATGATAACACGATGACAATATAAGTCTTTAATAAAAATTTTTTGAAAAGCCTTCTTCCAAAGTTTACAAATAAAGTTGCTAAATAACTCTATTTACAAAGATTTTCCCTAGCTTTTATCATAAGTAAATTCATAATGATAGTATATTTCTTATGAAGTTCACTCATTCATTCATCCATGTTCAGAAAAATTTCTGTCACACCATGATAATTATGACATTATTAACTAACGGTTGCTGTCGTTGACCAGACCAATTTTTACTAAAATTCACTATAACGTGCTTAAATGAAGGAAACGGTACTTTACGGAAACCGTGCATTACGTTTTACATGTTTAAGATGTGGAAACTGTATAGCACGCCTTCTCATTACAATGCTATTATTTTTTTCACGATAGCATTAAATTAAGTGATTATGTGCATGATAGTTATAGCTTGAATATTAATCGCTTATGTTCAGATTCTTTAATTCTAAAAAAAATATTTTTAATATACTAGGTAAATTGAACTTCTCCAAAATAATATTTTGCATTTTCTTGCCGATATGTAGGTAGCCTATAATAAAATACTACAAATGTAAGTCTGTTATAATTTATCCTTTAAAAAGCGAATTTTTAGCTTGATTTTAACTAAACCAGTATACGGTTTTACAGCGATAGTTGAACGTATCTTGCTAATATTCCAAATGCGTAGTAATTGCAGTTTTTATTTTTTATTTGTCGCAAAAGTAGCTTCAGCTGTGTCTACCATAATTTGATATGTCAATGAGGAGTGGAACGACAGGAAATAAAATTGTTTATGATACTCTTGGAGGTCAGTGAATGATTAAACTTCAAAAGTTGAAACAAATAACGAATAAATAGCAAACCAGGTAGAAATGAGTATTGAAAGAAGTCGTTTAAAAAGAAAAATAAGAGAACAATTTTTTTTTCTTTACGGAAAAGTAGAATTTCGAAGAACATATCATTTCATCAGTGAAGTACAATTTAATACTATAAATGCGATCTGATTCCAACAGCAACTGACTTCCCATAAAAGAGGGTAATTTAGTTATAATTAATAAAAAAAGAAGCAAGCAGTAAATAATCATGATGCTTTTCTCCCTCACAGATACGACAGAAAACATGAAAATGAATTAAAAGGTACCAAAACAAAATTGAAAATAGAAACAAGGAAAAGCAGTTGTAAAAATTTTATGAAAGTTAACTGAATCATAAGGAGGAGACCAAAATTGTAAAGAAAAAGTAAATAAACACTTGGGGAAAATGCTAAACGTAAATAAACACACAGTTACTTAAATGGAGCAAGTTGATAATCATTATTTTAATAAATAATACGTAAATAAAAGCGGTATTCTAAAGAATGTACCGCAAGCATCACATTGTGACGAAATAAATGAAGTAATATAAAATTAAATTTAATTAAAAACAGCATATTCCCTCTTACGCTTTACGTGTGTCTCTTCGCAACAGTCTGGCTTCTGAAGATATACAATACAAAATCCGAGATCCTGACTCCTCGGGACTTCGGCGATCCCGGATATTACATCATCAGATTAAATCTAGTAAGGTGGCATATTAAGCAATAAAGCTGAAAAGTCGTAATGGCGGTACAGCTGCTCTTAACTGATGATCTCCAGTAAGATGGCATGTAGAAATTATAAAATTAAAAATATGAAATTGCGATTTATGAAATAATGAAGCATTTATAATCTTTTTCCCCCACTGGCGGGCACTTGCCCATAACGGCATTGGCTACTACTGAGGCCAGAAGTGGTGGCCATTTTATTCCGGAGGCACCTAATAAGCAGCCACCGCTACCATCCTATGAAGTGACAGACAATTTTACATCCCTGCATTCTCCGGGATTCGAACCCGAGCTCTTTGGTATCGCACAGTTAGGCTGCCCTAACCACTAGGCTATCTGGGCGGCGCATTTATGATAATTTATGAAGGGTATCAAAATTTAAAAAAAAGCTTATTATTTATTTATTTTATTTATTAAATATTTCTTTCATTGTAAGTTGTTTAAATTTCTGTTTTTTGTGTGTGTTAATATTTTCTCTTTAATTCTGTAGACAGGTATAATTTCTTATTCAGTTACAAAGTTCCATTGTTCAAGTCCTGTAACTGCTGTGTCGAGAATTCCGACTAACTTGTCAATCGAAATTTTTTGGATTTCAATAACCTCTTTGTCACTTTCTTCACTATCGGTAGCGGTATTTTCTGGATCTAGAACTATACTACAGATTTCGCCGTCCGTTAATTGATTGATGATTGGAGCATTGTCATCGGGCAATGAAAAACTTCTGTTATATCATCTACTTTCATTACCGTTCCTCCACATTTCTTTACAAAATGCATTAATTGGAAAATTTCACGGTTAGTTTGCGATATCCGAAAAGCTTTAAATTCGCAACTATCATCTTCCTCATCCTCACCATGAAATATGCTAGCTGACCATAAATTATGCCAAGCATTTTTTAAAGTATCTGGAGACCCATCATCCCACGATCTTGCGAAGCTCTGCACAGCAGACGTTATGCTAAACGTTTCAAAAATTCTTAAATAGGCTTCCCATTATTCAAGAAATTTAACATAGACTTTAAAAATACTACTTTACATTTGCATTTCAGTGCGCGCACTTTTCCGATATCCATCGACTGAATGATGGACTTACAATTTGGAGGACAGAATAATCCGGATGCATTATCTTTCACTAAAACTTTAAGTGAAGTATAAGCCGTATCGTTACTTACAACCAAAGTTCAGAACGAGAATACAATATCGGAATCAGGGGTTCGCATCTACCCGAAACACGGGTATTCGTAGCGTATCAAAGGCAATAATCGTGTCAATTTTCACGAAGACACTTTATTGAAACACAAAACACATAGACAGACCTAACAACGAAAACGTGCGTTTCACAATTCGGCACAAAAGGTACACACACACTCTCACTCCCTTTTCTACATTGAATGATCTCATTCTTATACATTCTAGAAGCTCACGTCAATACCCCAGCTATAGTTCATTTCAGTTCGTAATATCCTCGCTCCGTTGAGACTTGGGGAGAGTCTCAAATTTATAACAAGTACAAATGAATAAATCAAATCTTTTGGGTGCTTTCACACACCTACCAGAAGAAGTAAATCGCTCCATTATTACATCGCCAGGAGACAAATTAGTCTTAACTTCAGAAGGTCCCCAAGAACGGAATTACCCCTCTCCCGGTTTCTTATCTTCAGTTAACACTGTTCCAACTGCTTGTAACTCTAAAGGAAAGACCCGCTGCAGCGGTCGCAACACACTTCCGTGTTTAGTTTTAAGTCTGACAGCTCGAACTTTCCGATCTCGACCAGGAATCAGTTCAATAATCTTTGCTATAAGCCAAAATAAACGCCTTTTATTATCATCACCAATTAAAACTATTTCACCAATTTTGGGTTCACGAACCGGTTTTTCATTGCATTTCTGAATTAGCTCACTGAGATATTCTTTTCTAAAACGTTTTCTTAAATCGTAAAAAGCTTTCTTCAAAGTCTTAATTTTCTATTTGATTTTGGAGAATCCAATTCATCAATATCCCTAACACTAGTGGTTTTCGGTAAGAAACATAGCGGATGTAAGAGGAATCAATTCCCGTCGATCCTCTGATCCATATGTTAATGGTCTACAATAAATGACAGATTCGCAGTCACAAATTACAGTGTTCAGTTCTTCTTGGCTCAATACAGATTTACCTAAAGTACGTTTTAACAATTCTTTTACAATGCGAACAAACCTTTCCCACCAGCCTCCCCACCACGCTGCGGTGGGCGGTATAAATTTCCAAATGATTTTATGTATGAAACTTCCTCTAGAAATCTTATTCCAATTTAAATTAGAAAGATCATTATATGCACCTCTGAAATTAGTTCTATTGTCACAATAAACTAATCTTGGCTTCCTCGCCTAGTGATAAACCGCCTAAGCGCCAACAGAAAAGGCATCCGAACATAAAGAATTTACCCATTCCAGGTGGATCGCTCGAAATACAGCACAAGTAAATAACGCTATCCACACTTTTTTGCCAGTTTTCAAAAACAAATGCCTGACCAAATCAATCCCTACAACTTCGAAAGCTACACAATCTGAAACTCGGTCTGGTGGCAAAGGTGTAGATTCGCTTGACATCGCTTTAACTTTGAAACGTTTACATCTTAGGCAGTTGTGTAAAACATTTTTAATCGTCTTCCTAACTTTAATTATCCAATACCTTTCTCTTAATATGGTTTGCATTATTTGTATGCCAGCATGACAATTTTTCAGATGTACAATTTTGATCAATGATTCAGTAAAATGGCATTTGTTTGGCAATAATATTGGATATAAAAAGGATTCTTCAGCATCTCGATGAATTATCTTAGTTCTTATTCTTAAAATATTGTCCTCATCTTTAAACGTAATCAAATTCATAGAGTTAACATCAGGGAAATAAGAGCTCTGGACTAAACAAGTCAAACACTTTTCAGAATTTTTCATTTCAGAAGAGGAAAGTTCAGGGTTATTACACTTAATACGACTTTGCTGACAATTATTCATAAATCTTAAAACACAAGCAAATACTCGAATTATTTTATCATAATTTGACATATTGTTTAGATGCCAAAGGGGTGCGTCTTTCGCCAAATCAATAGTCACCATTTTAATCCTTTTTCTTTCTATATTGACTTCTTTAGGCTGGCTATCAATTTCGCCAACAGGCCAACACTCAAGATTTTCTTTTAGCTACGAAAGGCCTCCCATTACCTAGAAGCAATCGTGCCCCAAGCAGAACTACCCCGTGACAGTAAGTCAGTAACGTTCATATTTCTCGGAACATGTTTCCATGCCTGCGGATTTTTGAACTTACGAATTTCCTTAACTCGCTTGCTTGCAAAAACTGATCAGTTTCCCAGTTCCTTTATCTACCAAATGGCTGTAGTACAATCAGACCAAAGTGTTATCTTCAGATTCAGTAGATCAAGAGCTTTCATACTAGAATTCCCAAGCCTAGCGCTAATGCTACAAGGCATTAACTCCAACCGCGGCATACTCAGAGGTTTGAGAGGAGTTACTCTAGACTTTGCTGTAGCAAGGACTACCTTCACCTCAGTACGAACTATTGATCGACCAAAGACGTACGCACCATATGCCCCTTTGCTAGCGTCAACAAAACATGCAATTCAGAAGATGAATTAATTGTCATATAACGCGGCAAAGTTGAATTTTTTAGTTCAGGTACATCGTTGTACCATTTTCAGAATTTGTTTGCAATATTAGGCGTCAGTTCACAGACCCAAGTTATTTTTCACTTCCACAAATTTTGCAATTGTAGCTTGGGGAGCAATGTTGCCGGAGGTAACAAGGCAAGAGGTTCAAAACTCTTTTGTACTGTTGACAGAACTAATCTCTTCGTTATTTTCATTTCGCACGACAGAGGCTCTCAATTAGTAGAATACCTTAAAATGTCATTATTTAAGTCCCAGATTATCTCTAAAACAGAGGTTTCTCCAGAATGCTTCTCATAATTTTTACATGCAACATTGCTCTCGAAGCCACGCAAATTAAACCAGCCCCTAGACGTGATTAACTTTGTTCTATAAAGTGAACTCGTTCATTAATATTGAAAACTCCAGTTACACAATTATCTATATAAAATGCGCTCTGCAGCTGTTTAGCAGTTTTATCATATGGCGGAGAGCAGTTCTCTAAAAGATGCGTTATAGATTCGTTTAATAAATAAGGGCTAAAACAAACTCCAAATACAACTCGTCAATGTCTATGAATTTCTTACCCTTCATTACAGGGGAAGGAAAAGCTAAGAAAGTCTTTATCTTTGGGTGCGACAGATAACATTCAAAACGCCTTCTCAATATCTGCACTTATACTGATTCGATACATTCTAAACCTGTCACGAATATCGGGTGTAATTTTTATTAAATAACCTCCTTTAAATTAAGAATCGTTTCAAGAGGGTTTCTCTCTCCGAGAGCTAGAAGCGTCAAAAACCGGACGAATTTTCGAAGTTTTACTATCTAATTTAATCACTGGCCTGCGAGGCAAATAGTGGCATTCTTTATGGAGTTCAATTCTAGGTACACGCTCAATTATACTCATTCTTTCCCATTCCTGGAATACCTTTTGATAGTCATTTAAAAGTTTACCTATTTTAACTTGCTAATCATCTTTTCATGCAGCTTTCAGGTCAGTTCTTTATTATCAGATAAAAGCGTGATATCGCATTTCCGTGGAAGTTCGAGTTTATATCTCCCATCAGGAAGAATTTTCATTTTGTCTTCAAAATCAGTTAAGGTATCTTTTTCTTTAAAATATTCGGATGAATCAGCTATTCCTAAAACTTCCAGTTCCCATAATACCCTCAAAGAAATGTTCCCAACATGCATAGACAAAGTACACTCATGTCCATAAATTAAGGATATTTCGGAGTCACGCGGAAATCGAACTCTAAAATAAATATATCACCTGTAAAATCACTACACACATCTTCAAGAATCATATGCAAATTTCAGGAAGTAACCAGACGACACAGATCGTACGTCACAATGACGAGAGTGTAACAGAGTGATATATAATGAATACAGGCAAAGAAGTAAAATTGTTCGCAGGCGCTTTATAAGCATTTCAGTGCAATAACCGAATAGTTATGACACAAAGGACGCATTTGGATGATTTTTTACGTGGTAGAATTATCGGCCGTCTGGAATGTGGGCGTACCCAACTGGAAGTATCAGACGAACTTGGAATTGCCCAGAGTGTCATCTCCAGGCATTGGGAACGATTCCAAGATGATGGTAATGTGAGTAGACGTTACAGCACAGGTCGCCCCAGAGTTACAACGCCGAATGAGGACCGAAATTTGGCAGTTACTGCCAAAAGAAACAGGCGAAGTACAGCCTCAGACCTGTCTCGTCAGCTCTCTTTAGCCACTGGTACGACAATTTCAAGGCAGACCGTGTACAAACGCATAGGGCAGATTGGTCTATCTGCTCGTAGACCTAACAGATGCTTTCCACTTACTGCAACTCACTGTCGCCTGCGGTTAGCCTGGAGTAGAGAGCATGCATTGTGGACACCGCATCAGTGGGCTTGTGTGATGTTTTCCGAAAAGTCCAGGTTTAAGCTTCTAGTCTGATTCTCGCCGGACTTTCATATGGAGAACTCCAGGTACCCGTTACCACCAAGAAAACTTCATTAACCGTTACGGTGGTGCAGGAGTGCTCATTTGGGGTGGAATTATTCTGGGTTCCAGAACTGACTTGCATGTTTAAATTGGAACCATGACAAGCCAAATCTATCGGGACGTCATTCTGGAATAACATGTACGTTTGTTTCGGGGCGCCATGGGCGCACAATTTGTGTTTATGGATGACAACTCCCGTCTTCACGGTGCACATTTCGTAAGCGAATGCCTTCAATCGGAGGATATCGCCCGTACGGACTGGCCAGCATTATCACCGGACTTGAATCCAGTAGAGCACGTGTGGGACATGCTTGGCCGACGAGTTGCAGCCCGTCAACCTCCTCCTACATGTCTACCGGAACTTCAGACAGCATTGCTTTTTGAGTGGTGTAATATCCCCCAAGATCATATCGATAATTGGATACTCAGCATGCCTAGGCGTTGTACGGACTGTATTGCATCGTCTGGGAGATATACAATGTATTAACAATCATACCAACCATGTAATATTGGTTTTTTGTAAATAGTGTTTTTTGTAATTTGATCCAGGGAGAAAAAGTCGCTAATTTTTTTAATAATATCGAACACATAGCATCTTTTTTTGCTCTTTACCTTTTGTTTAATAAATAAGCTTTACAAATAGTTCAAATTTGTTTTGCTTCTAACTCTTCCTTTTCCTGATTTTGCATTATCCTTAAATTATGGACATGAGTGTAGTTAGAATGCTACCCTTTGTACCTGAATTTTGCTTCTCAATTACCGTCCACCAAAATTTAGTTTTCAGTGCTTAAGACCTGAATCCAGCTCCACTAACTTCTCAGTCAGCAATTTTCCCAAAACATTAGCCCAAATCAAAAGGTCAGTCTCGCTTTCTTTAAAAAAAGAATCTGTTAAATTTATTTTATTTCGTTTCAAGTCATCTAAAATTCTACAATCATTAATTTTCGGAATAAATCCACACATCCTTTTCTCGGAAAGAACTTCAAAACTGCAAGTATATGACCTTTTTAAATCACTAACTTCAATAGAAAAGATCTTGTGTTCCTTCGGTTTTGTTTCTTCCCCCTCAAACAATGCGTGTACCACAGTTTCTGTCCGAAGGAGAGGAACATTTAATAATGCCATAATTCTTTCGTTTACATAACTGCTTTGGCTAGGAGAATCACACAGAGCGCGAACTTTCCGCTCTTGTACTCGAGCCCGAATGACTACGCAAAGAGTTTGCAAGTAAATGGTTTCGCTTCTACGGCAATTAGAGACGAAATTCTCTATCTTACAAACATTCCCTTTTCCTTGTTGAGGACACATAACACCAAAATGAGAATTATTACACTGAGAACATTTCAACTGATGTTTAACTTTACAAATTTTGCTTAAGTGACCTGCCCTTTTAAGACATAGAAAACAAGCACCTTTCTTCAACAATATTTGCTTTTTCTCACTTAAAGTAATTTTTCTTGCCTTAAAACACTTGTCGCTGGATTGAAACTTATCACAAAAAGAGCAATTAAGTGGCTTACCTGTACTGTCATCAAGGCTTATTAAGGCAGAGGCCATCCCGAGTTCACTCACTTCTGTTTTTCCAGGAACAGAACAAAGAATTTAGATTGAACGTGAGAAAACCCGCTTCTTGCTAAGAACACCATTTCTACACCTTGGATTTATTGGCGAAGAAAGTTCATCAGTTGTTCTAAAGTACGGGAACTTTTCTTTTCACTTGCTTCGTAATTTCTTCTTCTTTCCCAGGTCAGCAACATTTCCTCTGGAAGGCAGCTTTCCACTAAGGAATTAGAAAAACACTATATTTTTCTTGAGTTTTCCCCAAGCTTTCCAAAGCTCTAAGTTTAGATTCTAGTTCACTGTATAAAGCTGCTAAATCGGCCTTGGTTCGTTTAGTCACTGCGTTCTTCATAACCACATTTAGTAAGTCACGGACATAAATTTAGACGAGTATATCGTTTCTTTCAAATCTTTCTTTTAACTGTTCAATAGCCTTCGGATAATTTTCCGCAGTAGCCGGAAAACTCTGAATAAGACGTTCAGCTTTCGATTTCGGCTCCACAGACTCTACCAAATATTGCATCTTATCTGCATCAGGTAGACCTATCTTCATGGATCTTCTGAAATAAGCTCCAGAAGGACAAGTATTCTTTAGGCTCACCTGAAAATTTCTTAAGCTCAAATTTTGGTAATTTATATTTTCGTTTCTCATTTTTAGCTGCAGAATCTTCTTGCAGTCTTTTTTCAACTAAAGCACAGATTTCTACATGCCTGTCCCTGTACGTTTCGGCTTCTGCAGAATCATCTTTGTACAATTTCATACCATCTTCAGCCTTGAGCAAGTTTTCAGCAATTAATTTTCATCAATTAAGTCTCTGGGACTTATCAGTAATTTGAAGCCATAAAACGAAAATTTCACTTTCATCACCAGGTTCTTTAAGCAATTCATTTTCAATTTTCCTAGGGCAGAGAGTAAAAGACGTTCTCAAACCCTTCTTTGCGCTTTTAACGCATTCAAATCCATTTTCAGAGAATACTTCAAATTACGAGATTCCAAAATGAAAACACCCGGCTCACCGGGGGCGCCACTTTCTTACGTTTAGAACGATAATTCAATATCGGAATAAGGTGTTCCCATCTACGCGAAGCACGGCTGTTTGTGGTGTCTGAAAGGCAATAATCATTTCAATTTTAACGAAAACGCTTTGTTGAAGCACAAAACACATGCACCGAAAACATGCGTTTCACAATTCGGCACAAAAGGTACACACATACTCTCACTCTCTTTTATACTAAGACTGCTTTTTATAACCGGGCTAGTGCGTAAGGCAACTTTGCCGGTTCTTGAATTTAAGCCCTAGGACACATGACATGAATAACTCTGGACGTGGAAATCTTCGATAAGAAAACGGAGCAAGGGAAAAGAAGCGAAGCACTATAAAGGAACACGGTCAAAACATCTGACTAGTTCTCTACAAGACGAGAGAGAAAAGCATACCAAGTAATCAAGAACATGGCAGAAAACTTCAAGATACAAATACTGACTACATGACAACGCTACCATACAACATATACAATATTGCAACATCCATACAACAATTCAACCCTGCAATACAATGAAAATTCACACAATTTAAATACAAGTACAAATGCAATCAAGACTACTGGCACAATACAACAAATGCAAAATTTCAATTTATACAACAATCTCAAACAACACTACTATCAAAAATATTACTTCCAAAAGTATTACATCCAGACAGCTGAAGAGATCAACTCAAGAATAAGAGGAAAGAGAGTATAAACAGCTATCGAATGAGGAGCTAGGTGATGAAGTTGTCGTCTCCACCCATGAAAGTGTGTGCTGCTAATGGCCGGATGTTTCTGTCTTCATAGAAAATTTCATAGTTAAAGACTTAAAATTAGTTCACAAAGTCACATTGTACAGCTTTGGAGAAGAATTTTTCGTTGATTCTCTTAAGATATTCAAGAATGGTCTCTAGTTTTAAATCTCTGTGCAGAAGTTCATTTCTTTTAAAATAATGAGAATCAGTAATGATATGCAGGAACTTATTTTGAACAACTTGCAGCTGATGCAGTTGATTAGGAGAAGCAGAATTCCATGCTGGAGATGCATAGCAGAGAATAGGTCTAACACAAGTTGTATAAATATTCTCTTGGCATGTAAATTAAGGTTAGAGTATTTTCCAATGACCGAGAGGAAACGGCACATGATGCCTATTGCTTTACTTTTAACACTGTTAATGTGAGGAGCCCAATTAAGACGCTGATTTAAGATAATGCCCAGGTATTTCGCCTAGGAGACCACTGGTACTGTTTTTTGAAAATGAAGATCTTTAAGAGTGACTATGTTTTTGGTCTTGATAAGGATAAGCAGCTGGGACTTATCAGCATTAATCTTCACACGCCAATTGGCGCACCAGTCTTCGATTCAGTAAAGTTGAAGTTTCACTATGGCATGATTAGCATTGAGTGATTTTACGGTGATCGCCGTATCATCGGCGTAACATGCAAGAAGAGAGTAGCTGTCCAGACCAGGGTGGGGAAAATCTGAGATGCAGTATAGATAAAACACCGGGCCAAGGATACTGCCTTGGGGGACACTTGATCTTATAGGCTTTGGAGAAAATGAAATATTTCCTTGGGCGACGTAAAACGTTCTGTCTTGCAGGAAAGAGTAAATCAGAAGAATAAGTTTTCGCTAAAGCTCCAACTTGATTAGCTTGAAGGTGAGCCCCTCATGCCAGACGCTGTCAAAGGCTTTTGCCACATCTAGCATAAGGAGCGCCACAGTTTGTTTGTTGTGGAAAGCTGATCCAATAAATTCAACAATTCTCACCAGCTGACGAGTTGTACTGAGGTTTTTCCGGAATCCGTACTGATCATTAGGTAAAAGATGCAGAAAAGGCTCTAATCTTGTAAGTATAATGCGTTGAAGAATTTTTCCCAGACTGAATAACAGGCTTATGGGACGATATCCATCTGGTTTGGTCATATCTTTCCCAGGCTTGGGTAGAAGAAATATCTTAGCTTGTTTCCAGGACGTCGGAAAATAAAGTGTAAGGCATGCGTTAAGTATGCTGGCTAGTTTGCAAATAATATTTCTAGGCATGTTACGAGGCATTTTATTAGTAATATTATCTTTACCCGGAGCTTTTTTGATGTTCAGATATCTAATAATATTTGATATTTCCATAGGAGTTGTAAGTTTTGGAATATTATGAGCTGTAGGACAATTGAGCCAGGAGTAAATTCCAGACATCTTTAAAAGTCTGATTCGTAGGTTCCATATTAGGAGTGAATTGTGTTTCCAAATAATCTGCGAAGATGTCCACTTTATCTTTAAGCGAGTAGGCAGTTTTAGCACTCTAGTGAATAGGTCTATTGTTAATGGTACTTCTTTTAAGGTTTTGAAGATATTTCCACAGAGAGCCATCGTTAATGTTAAGTTTTGAAATGAAATCCTCCTTAGTCTCTTTTTTAAAATCAAAAATGAACTTCTTAATTCTTCAATTAAAAATATTGATCTCTCTTTTAAGGGCTGGATCCCAATTGCAGTGCCAGAGTTTTAATATTCTATTTCTTTCTTTGATAATTTCTCAGATATTGTACGGCAGCCGAACATTATTGTGAGTAATTTGATTTGTGACAGTAGCATCTCTGAAGGCTTTTAAAATACTGTCCGTGAGGACTTGGATGGCGAAATAAATATCCTACTTGGTGAAGAGTGCCGAGAAAACAGGTGGATGTTTGATTAAGATGTTATGGAAAGTAATCCAATCAGTGTTACTTCTGGTGATAGGTGGATCGTCAACAGTAACTCCAAGTGAAGCAATAACAGGCACATGGTCAGAAATCTCTTTTCTACTTTGGAACTTTGGTATATACTGGCTTTCAGCAGAAAAGCAAAAACCTGCTCTTGCCAGTTCCTAATGTAATCCCTGTATTGGGCCTGACGAAGTAAGTTCCTGAAGTAGACTTTCTCACGTGGAGATAGAAATGAGTTGGAGAAATAGAATAAGAAGCGCCTTGCTCCTGTATAGCTACTGGTTAACAAGATTCGAGTTTAAGAGATGGGCGGCGAAGGGACGGAGGGTTTTATCTTCAGCTAGGATTTCATAATTAAGAATGTCCGTAAAATTAGCAGGATTCACATCAATAATATTGTTAAAAAAGTTGTTGTTTACTTTGCTGAGGTACTCTTGAATGGTATCTATCTTCAAGTCGGAGTGGAGGGTCTTATTCCGAACATAGTAAGGAGCTTTAGTGATAATTCTTAGCACCTTATTTTGAAGCACTTGGAGTTTTTTAATCTCGCTTACTCTGTAGTTTGCCCAGGCCGGCGACGCATACGTAAGAATAGGACGGATAACAGCCTCATAAATCCTCTTTTTCAGTCGGAGGGAGAGGTTCTCATTCTTTAGAAGAGGGAAAAGCCTGAAAATAATTCCTTGAGCTTTTCCGCTTACTCTGAGCATATGATCTTTCCAGTTGTATTTCTTGTTTAGGGTAACTCCCAGGTAAATTGCTTTGTCGACTCTAGGGATGATTTTGCCAAAAAGTTTAACCTCGGTTCTCACACGTTTCCTCCGTTTGCGACTACGAATGAGAAGAAGCTTAGATTTTTCTGGCTGAATACACGTTTTCCAGCGACTGCACCACCCCTCAATAGCAGGGATTTTGGCCTGAAGTCTTGATAATGCATACTCCGGGTTTAGAGATTTAACGGCTAACGCTGTATCATCAGCGTAGCTGGCAGCAAGAACATGCGTATCCTCAGTAAAGCAAGGGAAATCGTTGGTGTAGATGATGTAAAACAGCGGGCCTAAAATTGACCCTTGAGGAATTCCTGCATAAATCTTTTTAAGACTTGAAGCTACACTTCCAAGTTTAACGGAAAAAGTTCTATCTTCAAGAAAGGACTTGATAATCAGTATCAGATTCCTGGGAAAACCGAGGTGAATAAGCTTGTAGATTAGCCCTGGATGCCAGACGCGGTCAAACGCCTTTGCCACGTCTAGCATCAGGATTGCGACACTCATTCTGTTGTGCATAGCCGCACCGATGAATTCCGTGAGCCTAACTAACTGTGTTGTAGTAGAAAGTCCTTTCCGAAAGCCGTGCTGATGATCAACGAGAAAGTCCAAGTTTTCTTGCATTCTAAGATAAACAATACGCTCCAGAATCTTGCTTATGGAGGACAGCAGGCTGATAGGTCTAAAGTTTGCTGGGTCATCCTGTGTTTTCCCTGGCTTAGGAATCATCATGATGCTTGCTTGCTTCCAGAAAAGCGGGAAATAATTTTGATATAAGCATGCGTTGAGAATGCCTGTCAGTTTGCAAACAGTCTTAAAAGGCATGTTTTTCAGCATTTGGTTCGTGATCTCATCCTTTCCTGGCGCTTTCTTTAATTTTAGCCCCTTAATAATGTTCTGCACTTCGTGCGGAGTGGTAAGTTTGATAGAGGGTTCTATTGAAGGAGAGTGCAGCCATTGATCATTATGGTAATGAACTAGAATGTCCGAACTGTAATCCGAAGGGAAGGAATTTGGAATAAACTGACTTGAAAGGTGCTCCGCAAAAAGTTCTGCTTTGTCTTGATCGGAATAAGCAAAACCATTATCACTTTTGAGCGGCTTTCTAGCAGAACAGGGGCGTTTTAGTGTCCTTGTATGCCGCCAGATGGCGCCAGGTTCATCGTTGATCTTTTCCATCTTATCCTGCCATACGCTAGAACGATGGGCCTGAATGTTTCCTTTGATTTTCCTATTAAGCCTGTTAATTTGGGTTTTGATAGCAGGATCCCAGGTGAGGTTGAATTCCTTTCGGAGATGATTTCTATAGCAGATTATTTCTCGGATATTGGCTGGAAGCGTGTGTTCATCTCTTTTCTACATTGATTGATCTGATTCTTATACATTCTTGAAGCTGACGTCACTACCCCAGCTTCAGTTCATTTCAGTTCGTACCAACCAGGACAGTTCTTGCGTCATCAGGTAAACCAACCGAATTCAAATGCTGCCGACCCTCGGATATGAAATTATTTTTAAACCAATCATTCATTAACGCTTGTGTAATATATGCTCTTTTATTTGCACAATATATAACAGGGAAAATCTTTACTCCTCTAAATGCTCGAGGTCGTGTATGTTTTCCGTTTATGAAAAGTTTGCACTTGTGCTTTCCTGCAGCATTTTGCGCACGCTAAAATTGTTAGTTTCGCTTTGGAATCTTCGACACAGTTGGAGCCCTTTCCGTAGAAGTTGCAAGGTATTTCGCGGTACATATTGCCAGAAAAGACTAGTTTCATCAGCATCATAAATTTCTTCTGGAGGTAATTGTTCACTAGCAATGAGTTGAACGAATTCATCTGCAAACAGTTCTGCAGCTTCAGCATCAGCTGAAGATTTTTCATCTGACATTTTTAATTGCCTTATACCATGACGACTTTTAAATTTGTTAACCAACCTCTCGAATATGTGCACTCGGTTTTTAAGCTCATTTTTTCATGAAATATGTTGGCTTGAGCCATTACAATTGGATAATATGCAACTATGGAATGCGCAAACAGATACGCAACTACGGGGTCAATTTATTGATCACATAAATATATACTAAAGCGATTGTTTCTTCAATAACGAGATATTTTATTTAGTACCGAAGTGAAATTAAGAATCTGGAAAGTGCATGTGTAAAGCATACAAAAAAGAAGTTGGTGGCTTTGAGGTCCGGATTTTAGATCATCCGGATACTGGACGTTCGGATTTCGGACTTTGTATTGAACAATGATTTCGAAAAAGGACTTAAGATGATCCTAAAATATATTCGCTACAAATTTTATTCCCTCAGGTACTAATCTCAAACCATACACTACCAATTGCAAAGTTTTTCCAAAATGAGATAGAGAACTTTGTGAAATAATTTCATCATTGAGACAAGAGGGTTTTGTAGGCACTAAATCTAACTTTTGATATGATTCTCCGTAAAGCAGAAAGGCAGGTTTAGCATACTGTTCATTATGCTTTAGTATGTTTAATACAAGAAGTTCCACATCTCTCTAAAATTCATAGAGCTATTAATGGATAAATTTTACGAATTTTGTATATATATATATATATAAACAATTTTAGTGAAATTATACGTGCAATTGTTGTATGTTTCTGTATAATGTAACATGGAAATCTGAAGAAACGAAGCTTGCCCGGAAAAATAAGTAGACTTCCGCCTTTGTTCTCGTTTTGGCTTATTTGGCTAAAAGGCTGTCTTGCTAAATTTGCGAAATATCGCCAATTTGGAGAATAATTTGGCGAGAAATCGCTAAAAGTCATCAAACTTGGACATATTTTGTCCTTGTAACTGTAATGGGTATTGTAATTGAATAGCTGCAACTGATTCCATATGAAGCTGTAACCGTATTCGGCTCTCATATGCCTTCCAGTAATTCCGAGAAGTAGAGATTTTTCGGCGGCCAGGGAAAATCTATATAAGACCTGGGAGAGCATCGGTTTCTTAGCAGTTGTCGTTTAATTCAGCTTTAATTCGGAGTACTGAGGTATCTTCGTGTGAGCTTCGCTCTTTAGTTGGGCTTTGTATTGTGTTTTGTTTAACGTTTTTAGTATTTTGAATTGTAACTTACTCTGTGATACACTGAAGAGCTGTATGGGCACTTTTGTAGAAATTTCCAGAACTGTGAAGTGTTTCTTTCGGTAAAATAAATTTTATCAAACTATCATCAGTACGCTGTGCATTCAGTCTATTACGAACCGTTCGCAGGCAGCAGTATGTCTAATACAAGAAGTTCCACATCTCTGCAAAATTCAGAACTATTTGCATCTAATAGATTCAAAGAGCCACTTAGAAAACTAATAGTGACTGCTGTTTTATCCAATGCAAAACCACTATATGCAAAGCGTGAAATATATGTTTCATACTTGCTCTCTAAATACGATTTAATAACGTCGGCTTTCTATTATAATAGGCACTGAGAAGTTATCTCAGTGAATCAGTGCGTTCGCTGTGGAATACTCCCAAGGTCCGTAACGATACGGAACTTTTTGTTTTTGACTTATAATAATGAAAACGTAGCATATAATAAACATCTCATGTAATGAGCGATTTACTAACTAATGAACATTTTACAAAATGAAGATTTTACTAACTGAGAAACATTTTACTAACTGATTTCATAATAACCAGTTTATTGAATGAACGCCTTACTTTTTATTATATAGGCACCACATAAAAAGTTAGATTTTATATTTCAGAACCCTCCCATCGGCATTGGTGAAATTGTCTTCATAAAATTCTCTATTTTGAAAAACTTCTTCATGAGAAATACATTATTTTGAGAAAATTGGTCATCAGAAGTGCATGCCTAGGATCAATATTTAAAGGGTAAATTGCCTGTTACGACTTGTTCCAAAAGGTCTGAAGACTGTTGCTGTGAATCATTTGATCTTATTAGAGGTTAAATCTTTATCAAAGATTGTGAGTTTAACTTGTTCATTTATATTTAAAAAAGAGAGAGAGCTGTAAATTATCGTAAAGTCTTAACAAAAAAAGTGGAAACCTTTTTGTAGTTTTCACATTAAGTACCATAGATAATTCTAACTATAAACTATTCTTAAAATGAGACATATTTTTTTTCTTTTTTAAGATTCCAAAATAAAACAGTCCTAACTATAACGCGTGCTTACAGTGAGCTATAAATTATTAAAAATACCCAATAATAATGCAGTTATGAAACTTTAGAGGCAGAAACATTTCAATAATAATTTAATTGTAGATATTTAAAATATAAACGCAGAATGTGAACAACAGTTTAAATGTTATAAAAATACAAAAATGCTTACTTTAGTATGAACAAAAGCAAAAAATTAAATAAGAATTTATTTTGTTATGGCTTATTTACTGAAATTACTGAAGTAACTCTGAACTGTTTCCCTCTCTTTTTTAGGTCTTTGACATGAATGGTTCATTTTTGTCTTTCATAAATACTTTTGGAGATCCTTTATATGGCCCTCAAGGACTTGCTTTAACTGCGGACGGACATGTGGTTGTCTCAGACTCCGGTAATCACTGTTTCAAAGTGTACAAATACCTACAATAACGTCCAAGGAAATTAATTTGTGTGTAAATCCTTGTTTCATTCCATGCTTGTTTTAAGGACAAAATTTCCCCCCTGTTTTTGAAAGTCTATATATTGCTTGAATAAATGAAATTAAAAAAATTCTTTATGCAAATTATTTTCTCTAAAATATTCATTCTGTACACCTGAAACTTTCTATTTCAAATAAATTACAATTGTTTCAAAATATAAATCTGGTTATTATTCAAATGTAGATATCTAAAATACAATATATTACGATACTTAGCAATAGTACAGAAATTTGAACGATCTTAGCCGGAAGGGGGGGAGAAGTATATTTATTTTACACTGTCTTGCGACAAAATATCATCTGAAAATACAAATTGCATCTCCCTTTTAAAAGGGAACTCGTTTCATAACTCAACAATTCTATTTGCAAAATCACAAATCAGTAGGTATCACTTGCACAATATAAACTGAAAGAATTTATTTTGAGTGATACATAAGATTTTTAGCTCATAACAATAAACTAAAAAATCGAATATGAACACATACGATACAAAACTATACTACGAAATAAATAAAATTCAAATACTGGATATACCCAAAATTATTTACTGTTTTATTATGGTAACATTTTAAACATTAGAAACTTAATCTTTTCTGCGTTCATTAGATGGTAACATGGCAGTACGAGACTGTCCCATGTGAAATTTAGTAATAGACATTGGTATGGGTGTTGCCCATTAGTTTTTTAAATGATACGCAAGAAAGAAAAAATTAAGATCCAAGAGGAGCATACCAGGCTTTTGTATGAAAGTACGATTTTTAGTGCATTGGGAAGAAAAGCATCGAATAGATATGCGAAAGTATATCTCTATCATAGCGGATCTATCAGTACAGGTTTCGAAGCTTCCATAATGATGACTAGTAGTTTAAACAGCAGCTGCAATTAGGAAGAACTCAGAATTTGAAATGCAAGTGCCTGTTGGATGCTACTGAGAACAACGACAAGATTACAGATGAATTGGATAGACAGAAGTATTATTTTCAAATGACAACAGTGTAAGGGCTGATTTACATCTTGGGTTTTGTGGTAAAATCGGACAACTGAGTACTACATGAATTATGCAAAAACAATAGCGAGAACATAGTATCTGTAAATATGATAAAAATAAAGTAAATGTGTATGTATGTTCATTAAGTAAATAAGTAAAAAACATGGACTTTAAAGGTAGAAATCTAGTGCTATCGCAGATAAGACGTTTCGTAATAATAAACAATTTATAACATTTAAGTTTGGTAATATATAAATTTAATAATTAATTTTAATTTAGTAATAGTTTAAAGAGCAACTACAGTCGGGAAGATCTCAGAATTTGAAACACAAGTACCTGGTGCTACTGTGAACGGCAAAATTACAGCAGAACTGGTTAATTTTAAAGAAGAAAGTATATTTCCATATCTTGTTAAAGGAAGATAATAATTCTCGCTTGTCCACACTCGCTCGTGCCATTTTGAATTTCTAGCCATTTCAAATCTACATATAGCGTAGTAGTTAAAAATACTCTCTCTCACTTCTTTGATAGTAACCCTAAGCGTCTTTTAAACGTTGTTTCTAAAGATCCTCCTTTTCCAATGAAGACAATAGAAACTCACACGCGAAGGAAGAGTTCAAACTGTAAGTTAAAATTATAAATATATTTTTGCCCATGCATTACTAAAGTGGCACGTGGCATTTTAAATTATAATTTAAATGCTTTTAATTTTTCTGTATTACCCACATATTTTTAAATTTTCTTTTTTATATTTACCAATCATAAGTTTAAAAAATTGTGTAATTATGTGTATAAGATCACGTCGGAGTATTTCCTACGTCTGCTTGAAAATTTCTAATTAAAATCCAAAAATTTATTTTTTAACTTTTCGCATTTGTAAAGAATTTTATTCAAATAGATGAGGGAAACGAAATGCCATCATTGCTAAATTATTGTGTATCTTATGAGACTAATTGCCCTTGAAAAGTCAGTCTTCTTCCAGGAGATCAGCAATAATTAAATTTCTTTTGATATATATTAATTCGTTTTTAAGTGTTTTAATATGAATTCCATTACAATCTAAAACTTTTGCTAAGTATTTTTTCCATAGCGTTCTTTCAATATTCTAAAATATTAACTTTTTTAAGAAGTTTCATTATACAGTATGTTTTGCTATTTATTTCTTAGGGAATAATTAAATTAAAATAAATAATTAAATTGATGTATATACAGGGTGGTTCAAAATTATATGTCAAAAATATAAAGGCAAATAGAAGGGATCTGAATAAGCAGATTTCGTATAGGAATGTATGCGCGATAATGACGCATTAAAACCTTCTAACCAGAAAGGCTGTATATATACGGCTGAGAATATTTTTTTGATATCTGTAAAAATGTGTATATACGTGCATATTAAAATATGTCAAAGAAATTAAGGCAATATATTAAAAGTACACAAATCCAGGTCTAAAATACCAAGAGAAGTTTTACATTAAAATCGAGAAAATTTTTTATCATAGTAGTTTTGGGAAATTTGTGCTTTCTTATCAAAAACCCTGGCCGGTCAGAGGGTTTAAGCGCTAGCACGTAAAGCAGTATGAATCCAGGAAACCGGAAAGACAAGTAAAGAGAAAAGGAAAAAAATTATTAACAGTTTACAATAGGTGCTCGAAAGAGTGGCCACCAACAGCGATACAAGATTCTCAGCGGCATTACAGTGCATTAGAAAAGACGTCAGGCATGTTGAGCATATGTCCAGTAGCAACAGACAAGGGGCAACAAGATCTTCTGCAGATGTGACGGGACTCTCGTACACGAGGCTTTTAATATGGCCCCAAAAGAAGAAGTTCAAGCAAGTTAAATCAGGAGAACAAGGTGGCCAGGGAACTGTTCCGCCCCGTCCTATCCAATGCTGGCCGTAGATAGTGTCCAGGTGATTCCAGACGTTCCGGCTGAAGTGAGCTGGGGCTTCATCGTGCAGGAACCACATTCGTCTGCGAACAGCTGGAGGGACATCGACCAAACGTTCAGATAAGACCTCCTGTAGGAAGATGCTGAACGTGTGGCCAGTTAAACGACTCGGCAGAATATACGGTCCTACTAATTCATTGTGCACAATGCCTACCCAAACATTAATGGAAAACCATTCTTTGTAGGCGTGTGTTATTGTGCCATGTGGGTTGTCATGAGCCTACAGGTGAGAATTATAGATGTTAAATATACCCGACTGCGTAAAGGTAGCCTCATCAGTGAGTTTGCAGAGAAAGCTTGATTGCATGCAGTCTGTTGTAGGTACCAACGACAGAACTCAATGATATTACAATATATCATTTATATCGCTCTGTATGCCAACATGGATATAGATTACAGATGCTTATTATTTAATTAATTTAGACATTTTTTTAAGAATATTTAAACTCTTTGTACACCACGTGCTATTACACAAGGCTTACAGAAGTGAAAAAAAAGATGCATAAAGCTGAGACGTGGAAGATGATCGCCAGATGTCTTTGCTTGCACTCTTTGGAAATGATACGCATGCATTCTGTCTTCATGTAACGTTATCAAAACAGCTGCATGGCTTACACCAAGACCAACTAGATATGTAAAGGCCTACTCCACCGACTTCTGACGTCACAAGTGAGGGCGATCGTTTCTACGGTAGACAAAGGCGACTGTTTCATTTATGTATGTCGTACCGTAGTATGTAGCTTTTTATTTCAAACACAAAAGTCAAATGAAATCAATTTTTACAACTAATATTTTGAATTTTAGGATTAATAACTTACTATGTAATATGGCAATGATATTTAAATATTTTTCTAGCGATTTATCAAACAGAACATAAAATAAGATTTGAGTGACATTGTAAATTTGCGAAGCTGATTTAAATAAACTGAAATGTATCTAAAATTTTATACGGAAATAAAGTTTGAAAAATTAAATGGGAAACATATGCACACAAAATTATTTATAAAAATTATACAGTGTGTTAATGTCAATGAAAATATAACATATATAATGAACTAAACACAAGATGTTTTTCATTTCGTAATAAAAAGAAAGTAATAGGTTAAGGCTCTCGGATTTAATTTATAGTGCTTAAATTAAGCAGACTGATTTATACTGCTTGAATGTTAAAAAAACATATATACTATTTCATAACAAAATTGATATGAACACATTAATTCTAATATAACAAAATATTGCCTTATAATTATGTTTTCCTGTGCAAAGTTATTGAAGCAAAATCAGCTATTTTGTTTCTTTATTTCCATAAAGAGTTTTCAATATTCAGTCCGAGATCTTAAGATGCTTTTTAAACATAAATACACATGTGGACATTAAATGAAATACATAAATCTTATTAATATGTTAACAGTACATCTTAAGTTTAATATACATATTGAAAAAAAGATTGATTTTAAAGATGTTTTATAGCAAAAACTTTATACAGTGAATCTTATAGCATATCCAAAAATATATTTCAAATTCTCTAAAAACAAAGCAAGATCATAAGTATGCAATCGATCCCAATGAGCCAAATATCATGCTCTGAAAAATTCTTGTGAAAGAAAGAACAACTGATTAAAAATACACTCTACATTTATTTGATGACAGAGAAGAGTGAAACATGTACACACCATTAAGCAATGAAAAATCCTACAAGTCATTCCGATATTATAAGATACTAATTAGCAAGTTGAAATAATTAGTTCCCATCTGCAATAAGTTGTCACTTGAATTTTTAAAATATTAATGAGAAAGATTTATTATTGTAACCTCTGATGCGAGGTCCACAAAAAATAAACTTTAATTAGCAAGTTTTTGTGACTCAATGATATTACAATATATCATCTATATCACTCTGTATGCCAACATGGATATAGATTGCAGATGCTTATTATTTAATTAATTTAGACATTCTTTTTTTAAGAATATTAAAACTCTTTGTACACCCCGTCCTATTACAAAAGGCTTACAGAAGTGAAAAAAGATACAACACAAAACAAAATAAAGTTACGAATTCAACATACGAAGTGTAAAAAATAAATATACAGAAAGAAGAGAATGCCGTTTTTATCTCGAACAAACACATAGAAAAGGGGAAGATAATTAATATTTTAAGAATTTAACTGAAAAATGAGTTCTTCTTTCATAAGCTTTTAGAAGAAGAATAATAGATGTTCAACATTTTGCTCTCCCCAAAGTTACAGGAACACAACTGTATGTCAGATAGCCAAATCTCTTCATATATGAGTTCAAATTACTGTGTATAGTTCTCCAGACATTAGGATTTTTGATGCTGAGAAACGTGAAAAATGAGAAATGCCCTCGCCGGACCTCTCCAATACGCGCCAAGCGTCCTGACCACTACACCACGAAGGCAGGCTAAGAAGGCGGGAGAAATACCTTATATACTCCCCCTTTTAAAGGGCGACTGGAGATTAGGGGACCCAATCGCCAAATCCTAGTGGCGGAGAATCATCATGCACCACCTTTTTTAGTTGGGCGCCACTGTAGAGACACTAGGATATTTCGAAGCACGAGTCATGAACAATGAGCAATGCCCTCTCCAGGACTCGAACCACGGACCTCTCGAATACGCGCCGAGCGTGCTGGCCACTACATCACGAAGGCATGCTAAAAAGGCGGGAGAAATACCTTATATAGTTAGAAATATAACAATTTCAAAATTTCTGTGTGAGGAATAGAAAGAAAAAATAATTTGTAGGTTAGGCAGTAGAAGAATTTCTGTAGTGTACATTCCACTTCAGAATCGTTATTGTCCAACTTTGTTTCTTGAAGGATGATTTAAGCAATGTCATTGTAGAGTTAACTTGTATGTACATTTGTAGCTACGTACATGATAGAAGGTGACATCAACACCTTCATTATTAAGATACTTCAGAACTGCTTTAGAAGTGACAATTTATTACGCAAGATATTCATAACAGAATATACGGATGAAAATAATCAGTGTAAATAAGGATGTTATGATTAAATATCTATTTAACTGATTCGCTAATACACAGTAATTCAGCTTCGAAAACATTGATTCATTAACAGTTTTAAAGAGTTTAAAACCATGATTAAAAACAACACACCGAGTCCAACTGGATTATTAGTTTTATTACCACTTGTATAACACACAACTGGGAAATTTTCTTCAGTGGAATTGTTGTAAATTATTAGTTTGAATTAGAAAATGACCAGCCAGGTGTCAAAGATCTTCAAAAAACATGTTGGTATCGAATGCTAGTTCGCTAAAATTATCTTTAAACTCTTTGTCATGTAAAAAATTAAGATCATTTGGGGGAACCCAGCATCTGCGGAACAAGCTCTATAGATAAGTTTTCTATAGCCACATACAACTCTTAGTAAAAATTCTTCTTTGAATTCTGCAAAGAATACAGGAATCAATCTTCTTTTCTAAATCTGTTTCCCATCCTCTACAAGCATTGCAAACATAAGGGATTATATCCTGTTTATAAATCATACCAATAACATTAGATTTTAAACCAAAAATATGGCAAGAGACACAATTAAGTCCTCTAAGTATATTTTTAAATTATTTTGGTAAATACATAATATGATTGTTCCAGAACTTATGATCAAGAATTATGTCTAAATATTTATGTTCCTTCATGATATCGAGTAAAATACCAATCTTCACCAATCTGCGATGACACAAGGGATGGCTGATCGTTTCTATAGTAGATGCAGGCGACTATTTTATTTATGTAGTACTCAGCTTTTTAATTCAAACACAAAAGTCAAGTGAAATTAATTTTCACAACTAATATTCTCAAGTTACTGAATAACTTACTATGTTATTATTTGACGATATTTAATTATTTTGCTACCGATTTGGCAAACGGAAGATAAAATAAGGTTTGAGTGATATTGTAAATTTAGCAAAGATCATTTAAATAAAGTGAAAATTATCTTTATTTTTATATGGAACAGAAATTTGACCTAATAGGAAATATATGCGCAAATTATTTATAAAAAATATGTAGCATAAATATTAATATCAATGGAAATATGACATACATAATGAACTAAACTCAAGATGTTTGTTATATTCCTAATAAAATGTCAAAATGTTCTAAGACTCTCAGATTAATTTGTATTGCTTAAATTAATTAGATTGATTATATTGCTTAAATATTAAAAAGACACATGTAGTATTTCCTAACAAAATTAGTATCAAAGTATTAATTAAAAAAACATTTTGTTTTACAATTATGATTTTGTATGCAATACTATTGAAGCAAAACTAGTTATTTTTTTTTCTTTCTCATAAAGACTTTTCAATATTCAATCCAAGATCTTAAGATACTTTTTAATTATAAACCTACAAGTGAACATTTAGGGAAATATATAAAAAAAAAGTTTGATTCTAAAGATGTTTTAAAGCAAAACATTATACTAGAAATCTTGTAGCATATCCAAATATATATTATAAAATTATCTGAAAATAAAGCAAGATCATAGCTATGCAGTCAATCCCAATGAGCATCATGTCATACTCTAAAATATTCTTATGAAAGAAAGAACATCTGATTAAAAATACACTAAATTTATTTAATGACAGAACAAAGAGTAAAACATGCATGCAGTATTAAGCAATGAAAAATCCTGCAAATCATTATAACATTATAACGTATTATTAACCAAGTTAAACATCATTAGTTCACAGCAACAAGAAGTTTTCATTGGAATTTTTTAAATATTAATGGCAAAACAGATTTATTATTATAGCTGCTGATTGAGGTCTACAAAAGTAAACATGATTCAGCGAGTTTCTGCGGTTTGGTTAATGGCAAAGCACTCGAGGGCTATCTGCGTAAGGAGAAGAATGCTTTCGCGAAGGACTTTCTAAGGGCAAGTGATTTATTATGTTATACATAAGAAAAACAACGAAAACACCCATGCAGCCAGTCCGTTCGCCGAGATTGGAACTTCGGACCGAACTATCAGTGTTCAGTAATTTTACCACTCAGCCACTGGGGAGCCGCAGCAAGGTTCTATGGCTTAATTATATACAGTTTGCAGTTACTTATTATTTAACTTTAAAATTACATAAAAAATTCACGAATTATTTAATTTACACTTTTTTGGGGGTCATTGGTTTCCTTTAAATGTTTGTTTTTAACCTTACAGTAACTATTCAGCAATATATTGGAAATACATGTATCACAGCTTTTCAACAAATCAGTCAATGATTTGCCTCACTCACAAATACTTTTATCATTCCAAACACTCAACTTTCTCTGTGATAAGACTCATTAATACAAAACGTTGATTGTTTGATGAAATATATAACTTCTCGTACATTTCAGATATCAGGATTGTAAATATTTTGAGGGCAGAGATATTTAAGAATAGCACACATTCTGTTGGCCAAAATAAACTACCTTGATCATAAGTAGCTAAGTATGCAAAATCTCCACAATATCCAACTATCAATTCTTTGTCAAGAACTGATTTTTTCCTGCAGAGATTACAATTTTTATGCTTCAATCCAGCACTACAAACATGTCCAGAAATGTAAATTAGACACATTGTATCTTTTTCTATAATATTAACATCATTTAATTGATACAAAATATCAACAAATTCATTATAAATAAGATGATCATCATTAAAATCTTCAATATCATTACAAGAAAAATGTTGTAAAATAAATGAACCTTTCTCAGAAGACTACATTTTAAGCAAACTAATTAATTTTTGTTTTCTTTCCGACTCTATAATTTGCTGTAAAGATACGTGATAATTACAGCCACCCATTTGTCGAAACTGACCGAAACGTCCCTCAAGATTAACTGCGTAAAATTTTCCTAAAAGAATAAAAGGTAATTTAAATTCTTTTAATAAATAATTTGGAAGTTCATTCAATGTTGTTGTTGTATGGAGAAGAGTAACCTGGGTTTCTTTTGACATTTTCCCAATTTCGGAATTAGTTTCTTGTTGTTGGAGAAAAAATCATTCCATGATACACTGCTCCACATTGAAAATGCAACCCCAAGAATGAGTGGTCAGAAATTTAGGCAAATTTTAGAGTAGACGCACGTCACTGAGTTATGCGAATGATCTGAAATGCGCAGCTCTGCGACGCACGTGAAGTAAGATATAAGGGAAAGAACGTGCAAAATGCGCAATATTCGGGTCGCTATTTCTGCCAGACGAATTATCGAAGAAAGTTGTTTTTTGTCCTGGAGGATACGTGTAATAGGAGAGAATCCCAGGCTGCCGTCAACGAAGGCACTTCCAGCAGATAGATGATTTTTCGAGGGGTATGGTGATCGGACTAAGAAGGGCGGGTTGGTCTTTACGTCAAATCGCAGCTGATACCCACATGGATGCAAGCACGGTGCATCGGCTATAGCGAACATGATTGGAACAAGGGAATGTGGGAAGAAGGAGAGGTGCAAGTACAGCCAGAATGATGTCAGCACGCGTGGATCGACGCATCCGCCAACAAGCTGTGGCGGTCCCGCAAGTCACTTGTACCGCAATTCTGCAGCATCTGCAAGATACCCTGGATGTTCCCGTGTCGGCGAGAGCTATTTCCCGTCGATGGGTTGCAAGTGGCCTGCACTCACGCCATCCGTTAAGAAGACTGCCATTGATCCCACAGCATACACGCCAACGTTTAGAATGGTGCCGGACTGGAGCGATGTGGATGGCAGAATGGCGAAACGTCGTGTTCTCAGATGACTTACGCTTCTGTGTATCCAGTGACAGTCGCAGCATACGTGTGTGACGTCGACGTGGAGACAAATCTAATCCGGCAGTAACTATGGAACGCCCCACCGCGCGACAACGTGGCATAATGGCTTGGGCGCTATTGTCTACGATTCGTGACCACCTCTAGCTCGTATTCAGGGCACTATGACGGCCCAACGATACTTGAATAATGTACTGCGGCCGGTGGCAATCCCCTACCTTCAGGGGCTGCCTAAT
>KK113457.1:2358395-2492619 GCA_000611955.2 Stegodyphus mimosarum
GAGCATCTGCCAACATACTCTGCAAGGTATACAGTTGCTTCCCTGGCCACCGTACTCTCCTGACCTGTCACCAATCGAACATGTGTGGCATGTGATTGGAACGCCGTTTGCAGACTCTGCCCCTACCTCGTTCAGAAGACGAACTGTGGCAAATGGTTGAAAGGGAATAGAAAGCCATCCCTCAGGACACCATCCTCACTCTTATTGACTCTATGCCTAGACGTGTTTCTTCGTGCATCGCTGTCCGCGGTGGTCCCACATCCTACTGAGCCGACGCCGTTCTCGCTCTGTATTCTGACTATTATTTTTGAAATAAAGATCACTTATTGCTGCTTGCTCTTTTTTCCAAATTTCATCACTTTCTGACAACTCCTTCTTGGTGTTGCATTTTCAATGTCGAGCAGTGTATAAGCCATGACCAAAACTGTGATAAAAGGCTTTTACCTTCTGGTGTCCTTATAGGCTGCATAAATTCCTCCCGAAAGAGAGACCTTTTTAGAGTGTTTAACATTCACAATTTTCCACCACTTTAAAATTATATCAATAAAATGTTTAGTTCATAAGACATCTTTACCATACCTAGTTCTATTATTTAGCAATTCAATTTGCAGAGTAGCTAAAGTTTTTCATTAAAAAGTTTAATAGCAGTACTTACATTCTGCTTCTCCATAGAGGATAGAAATAAAACTTTTCTTGATAAAGCTGGAGCCATTTTAATGTTATTATGCTTTTCTATTTCATACATTTTTTTAAATGTAGAACACTGGAATTGTAAATAATATTTGGATTTTCTAAAGATGGTATAAAAATGTTAGATGAGAATCTTTCTCATTAAATCATTTGTTTCGTATAGATTTCAATAAATAATGGACTGTATCAAACAATATAAATATAGGAAGATTATGCTTTGTTGGGTTTTCAAAAGAAGATTTTAATGTACCATCACAAAGCATTTCAAGCATATTCCTGTTAATTGTATGATATCGAGTTCGATAGCCACAAGACTGCACATGATCAATTACTTGTTTTGTAAGCATTAATAGTTGATGTGATTGTAAGTTTTTTATAGGAAACATAGCTACAATATCTCTGTTTTTCGGTAATATAGAAGTTATCACAAATGTTTGCAGAGTTGTTGCCTCCATCTGCGAGTTATCCGAAAAACCTAAAACACGACCACATTTATGTTTGCGGTTTTATATACACGGAACAGCCATTACATTATGACCACCCTGTCAATAACATGTAGGACCGCCTTTAGCTCTCAAAACTGCCAGCACTTAGAGTGGCTTTGACTCCACAAGGTGCTAATACATAGTCTGAGGTATCTGGTACCAAACGCTCACTAACAGGTCCTCCAATTCCCGAACATTGTGAGTGGGTAGCACGGCAGCACTAATTTAGTTTTCCAGGCGGGCCCGCAACTGCTGTATTGTATTCATGTCAGGTGAATTTGGTGGCCAAGACGTAATTTGAAAGTCACTAAAATGTTCCTCGAACCACCCCCTGATGATTCCACCCTTATGACATAGCGCATTATCTGCTGCTAAACACCATTCCCGCCGGATATACTGTTGTCATGAATGGGTGAACCTTATCTGAAACGATGTTTACGTAGCACACAAACGTCAGGGATTGTTCTGTGGAGATTATGGGTTCTAATGTGCTCCATGAAAACATTGCCCACACCGTAATAGCCCCCGCCACCGGCTTATCTCCGTCCAACTGTGCATCTGGGCCAGGGTTTCGTTTGGAAATCGGCGTATAAGCACACGCCCGTCGATGTGATGACCAGAAAACAAGATTGTTCAGACCATGCAAAATTCTTTAATTCTTCTAATGTCAAATTCCGATGATTCTTTGCCCATTGCAGACGTAGCTGGCGATGACGTGCTGTCAGTGCAGTGATATACTTTGGCCTCCGGCTGTGTAGGTCCATACGAAGCAATGTATTCTGCACAGTGTGTTGAGAAACACTGTTTGGGTCGCCACTGTTGATTTCGGCTGTTGTAGCTCTTCGGTGACAGCTAACAATGCGTAGTAATTTCCGCTCTCTTTTGGAATCAATGCGCCGTCGACGACACACTGCTGGCCGGCGAATTCCCGTTTCACCATCCATATACCACTTTCGATATGTGCTAATAGCAACTGCACGTTAACAGCCCACTAAATTCGCCGTTTCTGATGCTGATATTCTCAGTCGCCGAGCCATGACAATTTGACCTTTATCGAAGTCTGATAAATCAGTTGCTTTTCCCATTATGTAACTAATCGCGCTATGCTTGGTAATCAAATTGAATTAAATCGAACATTAATATCCACGAATATCGCACAGAGCTCTACGTGTCCGGATCAATGACGCACATTGCCATAAAGGCACAAAACATGAACGCAGTCATGATAATTAGGACCTGGAAGGGAGTAGCAGTGAATGGAGGCAAAGGGGGCAAAAGATCATAAAATGACCCGACAATCGCAAATAAGGTAGGGCTGGAGTGTATGAAAAAGCAAGTGTATTAAAATTAGCTGGCTATGGGTTACAGAAAGAAAATCTCCTCATAGAGTAAAAGAATACAATGCAAAACAAGTACAATGAAAGACAAAACAAATGCAAAAACAATATGGGAGGAAAAGGTGAAAAATGTCTAAATGATAGGAAGATCAGACTTTTTGTGGTGTGCGGCAAATGTCGTTAGATCATAGCCCTATTCAAGTAATTTATGGTAGAAGAGATTAAATGAATTTAAGTATTAACATTCAAGTGCTTAATCGAAGAATTTTGTGTTTGTCTTGTTTCAATGGTGTCAAGTCTGAGATTTTCATGAATTGTGACATTTCTGACATAGTAATGTGCATTAGTGATAAAGCGAAGGAAACGATTTTGAATTTTCTGTAATTTCAGGAGATCATTTTTTGTAGGAGAGGACCATGTAGGTGAAGCATAAACTAAAACTGGTCTGATAATGGAGGAGTAAACAAGACGTTTTTACCTAAGATCCATACTTAAATGTTTTCCAACAATGGAAATTAGACTATTGATAACCTTATTTGCTTTGTTTCTAATCTTGTTAGTATGATCATGTCATTTTAATTTAGAATTAAAAGTTATACTCAAATACTTGGCAGTCTTGACTAAAGGAACTACATCTTTGAATAGGGTAAACTGACAAGTAGGATTAGTCCGGTATTTTTTCGTTCTGATGATCAGCAATTGCGATTTCGTCCCATTAATAGCAATTCTTCATAAGGTGCACCATCTCTCGATATGAGGTACTTGATCTTGTAATTTTTTAATCGCATGGTTAACGTTCATAGATCTAGCCGCGAAATGCGTATCATCAGCACAATACCCAAGGAAGTAGTGATGGTCAAGATTTTCCTTGGCGAAATCGGCGACGTAGAACAAATAAAGTATAGGGACAAGGATATATCCTTGGGGGACCCCGGCTCTAATGAGCCTCATTTCTGAACAGTCATTTCCTTGGGTTATGATGAATTTCCTCTTGGAGATGAACAACATCAATATGATGATAATTTCTCTGTTAATACTCAATTGAATAAGTTTATATATGAGCCCGTCATGCCAGACGCGGTCGAAGGCTTTCGTCACGTACAGCATGAGTAAGGCAACATTTTATCTATTATGAAAGGCTGCACCCGCAAATTCAGATAGTCTAACTAACTGTTTTCGTGGTAGCCAAGATTTTCGAAAACCAACTGTTAAGTAAAACAGAAAAATAAGGCTACATTCTGCGATAAATAATTCTTTCGAAAATTTTACTAAGTCCACTAAGTAAGTTTATCGGGCGATACCCATCCGGCTTAGTTGTATCTTTACCAGGTTTAGGTATTAACTTAATTTTTGCAATTTTCCACAAATTCGGAAAATAAGAATGAGTCAGACATACATTAATTATACTGGTAAGTTTTGTGATCGAGTTTAAGGGTAAATTTCTGAGAGCAATATTTGAAAAATCATCTTGTCATGGTGCTTTTCTAATTTAACGTTCCTTAACAATATCTTGTACTTCATCCGGAGTAGCGAATTTTGGTAAATTTTCAACTGTGGGGGCATTGAGCCAGCCTATGATTACATAACAAACTTCATAAGTTAATACCTCTAAGTTCAGCATTAATGTAAACTCACTCTCTGAGAGATCAAAAAAGACTCTAGCTAGAGAAGGCTACCTCGTTATTTGTATAGAGAAGTCGATTACAAGAGTGTTTTCCTCGTTCTGTTAATAAACTCCTGGCCACCCAAATTACAAGACCAAGAAAGACAAGAGATATCACAACAAAATTTATTTCGTAGATAACATGTTCACCAAGTATCAAATGATTAAATTTATAGACTTCTGTGAAGTGTAGTTCCTTCCAGAATCAGTAGCCAGAGTAGTCGCCATTGTTGGAGAACACCGTTGCCACATGTCTCGGCATTGATTCAAAGAGACTTTGGATGTGTTCTTGGGGTACAGCAGACCAAGCAGCTTCCACACGTTGCCAAAGTTGATCTGGTGTGGCAGCTTGGGATGTAATCTGGGTCAATCGTTCAGCAACCATGGACCACATGTTTCCTATCGGCGAAAGATCCAAAGAGCGAGCCGGCCAGGGAAGCAATTCAATCTGGCGATTGACGAAGAACCCTTGGACAATGCGTGCCACATGTGGTCGCGCATTATCCTGTTTAAATATGGCTGTGGGCAACCCCTAATGGTAAGGAGGGACAACTGGCTCCAACATCTCGGAGATGTAGCACTGGCCGTTTGAAGTACCGGCAATGCGTACTAGAGGAGTGCCAGAGTGATATCCAATTGTTTGGTTTCGTCCAACACGACTACCGATTTCTCTGGAAGATAATCCACACTCTCGGTAGGCCACTATCCTTCCTCTGTCGAACTCGAATACTTGATCAAACGATGATCGCTGTTTACTACGAGGCATAATTGATCGTTTTTTTGAAAAAAACCACAAGAAAAACACAATTGACGAACTTGAAATCGTCGAAAACTCCAAGCCTTAGATAGCGCTTTGAAGTGGCGCCACAGGCGCGCGTGATGTGCGTCTGCGCTGAAATTCTAATCATTTGCATATCTCACCTCCGCTAATGGATATTGTAAATTTCATGTTATTGTGTGCTTTCTTCAGGGTGTTGCATTTACGGTGGCCCGCAGTGTATAAGCGCAAAAGCTGCCATCACTGACATCAAGATTAAGAACATTATTTTCCCACCGTTCCAGTTTGAATTCTTTGATGTGTTTATTGATTTGTCTATTAAGTTTGTTAATTTCTTTCTTCAAATTAGGGCTCCAGATAAGATTCCATTTCTTTCTTTAATAATATCCCTAATATGTGAAGGCAGTCCATCAATATTGTTTTTAGGAGTATTTTGACAGGCATTTTGCACAGCTGTTTTCTTGTTACTAGTGACTTTTTCGACTGCAGTATCAGTATCTTTCTTAGTATGAAGAGCATCAAGATTAAAAGGATTAGTAGTTAAAAGATGATTGAAAAGTCTCCAATCAGTGGATATTTTATATTCATCTGGAGCAGGTTTAGCAGTTCCTAAAGTAGCAAGTATAGGAATATGATCAGAAGAAAGTTCGTGTTTTACATCGATAATCATAGGAATGTTAGTAGTTGAGAGAATTAAATCCAAGATATCTCCTTTTTGTAGACAGCTTGGTCGATAAGTGTATTAAACAGATACATGTATTGAAATTGGATAATTGTTTATAAAGGTATACAAAATTTTCCCGCTTTTATTGGTTCTTCCGCAGCCCCAGTCTTTGTGCTTAGAATTTAAATCCTATGCTAAAATAACAGGTTTATCTTGTGGAAGAAGTTCCGACAGCATTTCGTCGTTCAGATAGTTCTTCGGCGGCTTATACAAAGCCTTGAAATAAATAATTCCGTAGTAGGGAAGTGCAACAGCAACAGTAACTAGTTCATAGTTATAAGGTGGATCTTCTTCGATAAGTCAAGAATGAAGAGAATTTCGAACATAGATGGCGGAACCTCTGCCTCTGTGGGTGAGTCGGTCACATCTATATTGTCGATAATTTGCAATTTTTAAACCACTGCCAGGTGATGCAAAGGTTTCGGTAATAAAAGCAATATCCACATCATATTCTACAAGAAAATTTTGAAGTTCAGAGAGTTTATTATGGAGACTAAAAAATTTCCAAACTGTTAAAGTGATGGCAGCCTTTTTGTTAACTTTTTGAACTTTGGGATTATACTGGTGACCAGCAGGTAATTCTAGCCTGCTATTACCAGTTCTTTTTTTAATCCCTTTCTGGGTCTGGTGGTGAGGAATCCAAATAGAGAGTTTCATCCGAAGAGGTTCACCTGAAAGCAAAGAGAAGTAAAGAACCTTGCATCTATGTGGAAACTGCCTGACTGAAGTTCACATCTTCGGGAGGTGTCCATGCAACGCTGAGAGTCACGTGACGTGAATCGTAGAATAAGGATACGATGGGGAGAGGCTTGCCAATACTTCATAAAATCTTGTTGCAGGTACGTGGTAAAATAGAAATGCATGGTGCAAATCAAAATAATATGTAAAGTGAAAAAATATAAATTATTCACAACATCGAAAGTTGCCCAGAGTTGCACAGTTAGAAATTTGCAGATTATTTGGAGCCGGTGCCGCTCAGCCAGTCAGCTGCAGACATCCGAGTCACAGTGTTGAGAATGATAATTCAATAAAGGAATCAGAGGTTCGCATCTACGCGAAACACGGGTGTTTGTAGTGTCCGAAAAGCAATAATCATTTCAATTCTCACGAAGACACTTTATTGAAGCACAAAACACATAGACATAACAACGAAAACGTGCGTTTCACAATTCATCACAAAAGGTACACACACACTCTCACTCCCTTTTCTACATTGATTAATCTGATTCTTATACATTCTAGAAGCTGACATCACTACCCCTGCTTCAGTTCATTTTAGTTCGTAACATCCTCCACCCGTTGAGACTTGGGGAGAGTCAAATTTATAACAAAAACAAATATATAAATCAAATCTTTTGGGTGCTTTCAAACACCTACCAGAAGAAGAAATCACTCCAGGAGATGTTAAGACTACTTCTGATGTTAAGACTACTCGTCAAGAGACAAAGTAGTCTTAACACCAGAAGGTCCAAGAGAACGGAGTTTCCCCTCTCCTGGTTTCTTATCTTCAGTTATTACTGTTCCAACCGCTTGTAACTCTAAAGGGAAGACCCGCTGCAGCGGTCGCAACACACTTCCGTGTTCAGTTTTAAGTCTAACAGTGCGAACTTTTCCATCCCGACCAGGAATCAGTTCAATAATCCTTGCTATAGGCCTAAATAAACGCCTTTTATTATCATCACCAATTAAAACTTTTTCACCAATTTTTAGTTCACGAAACGGATTTTCATTGCATTTCTGAATGAGCTCACTAAGATATACTTTTCTAAAACGTTTTCTTAAATCGCTAAAAACCTTTCTTCAATGTCTTAATTTTCTATTTGATTTTGGGGAATCCAATTCATCAATATCCCTAAGACTAGTGGTTTTCAGTAAGAAACATAGCAGATGTAAGAGGAATCAATTCCCGTAGATCCTCTGATCCATATGTTAATGGTCTACAATAAATGATAGTTTCACAGTCGCAAATTACAATGTTCAGTTCTTCTTAGCTCAATACACATTTACGTAAAGTACGTTTTAACAATTCTTTTACAATGCCAACTAACCTTTCCCACCAGCCTCCTCACCACGCTGCGGAGAGCGGTATAAATATCCAGATTATTTTACGTATGAAACTTTCTCTGGAAATCTTATTCCAATTTAATTTAGAAAGATCATTATATACGCTTCTGAAATTAGTTCCATTGCCACAATAAACTATTCTTGGCCTTCCTCGCCTAGCGATAAACCGCCTAAGCGCCAACAGAAAAGGCATCCGAACATAAAGAATTTACCCATTCCAGATGGATCGCTCGAAATACAGCACAAGTAAATAACGCTATCCACACTTTTTTGCCAGTTTTCAAAAACAAATGCCTGACCAAATCAATCCCTACAACTTCGAAAGCTACACAATCTGAAACTCGGTCTGGTGGCAAAGGTGTAGATTCGCTTGACATCGCTTTAACTTTGAAACGTTTACATCTTAGGCAGTTGTGTAAAACATTTTTAATCGTCTTCCTAACTTTAATTATCCAATACCTTTCTCTTAATATGGTTTGCATTATTTGTATGCCAGCATGACAATTTTTCAGATGTACAATTTTGATCAATGATTCAGTAAAATGGCATTTGTTTGGCAATAATATTGGATATAAAAAGGATTCTTCATCTCGATGAATTATCTTAATTCTTATTCTTAAAATATTGTCCTCATCTTTAAACGTAATCAAATTCATAGAGTTAACATCAGGGAAATAATAGCTCTGAAGTAAACAAATCAAACACTTTTCAGAATTTTTCATTTCAGAAGAAGAAAGTTCAGGGTTGTTACACTTAATACGACTTTGCTGACAATTATTCATAAATCTTAAAACCCAAGCAAATACTCGAATTATTTTATCATAATTTGACATATTGTTTAGATGCCAAAGAGGTGCGTCTTTCGCCAAATCAATAGTCACCATTTTAATCCTTTTTCTTTCTATATTGACTTCTTTAGGCTGGCTATCAATTTCGCCAACAGGCCAACACTCAAGATTTTCTTTTAGCTACGAAAGGCCCTCCCATCACCTAGAAGCAATCATGCCTCGAGCAGAACTACTCCGTGACAGTAAGTAACGTTCATATTTCTCGGAACATGTTTCCATGCCTGCGGATTTTTCAACTGACGAATTTCCTTAACTCGCTTGGCTAGAAAAACTGACCAGTTTCGCAGCTCCTTTATCAACCAAATGGCTGTAATGCAATCAGACCAAAGTGTTATCTTAAGATTCAATAGCTCAAGAGTTTTCATACAAGAATTCCCAAGCCTAGAGCTAATGCTACAAGGCATTAACTCCAACCGCGGCATACTCAGGGGTTTGAGAAGAACTACTCTAGACTTTGCTGTAACAAGGACTACCTTCACCTCAGAACGAACTATTGATCGACCAAAGACGTACGCAGCATATGCCCCTTTGCTAGCGTCAACAAAACATGCAATTCAGAGGATTAACTAATTGTCATATAACGCGGCTAAGTTACAGTTTTTTGTTCAGCTACCTCGTTGTACCATTTTGTGAATTTGTTTATAATATAATAGGCGTCAGTTCACAGTTCCAAGTTATTTTTGACTTCCACTAATTTTGCAATTGTAGCTTCGGAAGCAATGTTCCGGAGGTAACAAGGCAAGAGGATCAAACATCGTTTGTACTGTTGACAGAACTAATCTCTTGGTTTTTTTTAACTTCGCATGACAGAAGCTCTAAATTAGTAGAGCACCTTAAAGTGTCATTATTTAAGTTCCAGATTATCCGTAAAACAGAATTTTCTCCAGAATGCTTCTCAACATTTTTACATGCAACATTGCTCTCGAAGCCACGCACATTAAAACAGCCCCTAGACATGATTAACTTTGTTCTATAAAGTGAACTCGTTCATTAATTAATATTGAAAACTCCAGTTACACAATTATCTACATAAAATGAATTCTGTAGCTGTTTAGCAGTTTTATCATATGGTGGAGGGCAGTTCTCTAAAATATACGTCATAGAATATAATATTCGTTTAATAAATAAGGGCTAGAACTAACTCCAAATACAACTCGTCAATGTCTATAAATTTCTTGCCCTTCAATACAGAAGAAGAAAAATCTAAGAAAGTCTCTCTGTTCTTGGGTGCAACAGATAACATTAAAAAAGCTTTCTCAATATCTGCACTTATACTGATTCGATACATTCTAAACCTATCAAGAACATCGTTTATAATTTTTATTAAATTAACTCCTTTAAATAAACAATCGTTTAAAGAGGGGTTTCCTCTCTGAGAACTAGAAGTGTCAGAACCCATCGAATTTTCGAAGTTTTACTATGTAATTTAATCACTAGCCTGTGAGGCAAATAGTGATATTCTTTATCGAGTTCAATTTACACGCTCAATTATACTCATTCCTTCCGATTCCTGGAATACCTTTTGATAGTGATTTAAAAGTTTACCATATTTTAACTTGCTAATCACCTTTTTCGTGTCGCTTTTAGGTCAGTTCTTTGTTATCAGATAAATGCGTAATATCGCATTTCCATGGTAATTCGAGTTCATATCTCCCATCGGGAAGAATTTTCATTTGTCTTCCAAATCAGTTAAGCTATCTTTTTCCCTAAAAGATTTGGATGAATTAGCTATTCCTAAAACTTCCAGTTCCCATAATACCCTCAAAGGAATATTCCCAACATGCATAGACAAACTAGATAGAATGCTACCCTTTGTACCTGAATTTTGCTTCTCAATTACCGTCCACCAAACTTTAGTTTTCAATGCTCAAGACCTGAATCCAGATCCACTATTTTCTCAGTCAGCAATATCCCAAAACATTAGCCCCAATCAAAAGGTCAGTCTCGCTTTCTTTAAAAAAGGAATCTGTTAAATCTATTTTAGGTGAAAATGCGCTTTAGCCCACTGCTTGGCGATGTTTTGAAAATCGCCAATTCGGCGCGTTTCTGCGAAACGTCTTTGTAATGAATTGCAACCTTCCCGACACGCTCCGCGAAAACCTATTGTAAACAAAACATAGAATTCTAAACCATAAATTAGTATGGAAACTGTTGCCACAAAAATATAATAAAATAATATGCAAAACGAACATTACGATCATTAAAATATTTGTCAGTTACCTTTAAATTAATTATTTGCATTTTATGTTGTAATACTTACACATTTTATGCCGTTACATAACCTTCCCGACACGCTCCGCGAAAACGTAACCAAAATGGCATCCCAGAAAGAAGGAATTTTTTTTAAAAGGGCATTAAAATTACAAACGATACCATGTACACACCGTTCCGTTTTAACTTAAAAAAAAAATCTGAGAATTGCACAATGTAGGCAACGTACACAAATAAACAAAATAAGCTAGAATAACGAAAATAAATTACAAGAAAATGCCATGTGCACAGCGTTCCTTTTAAACTTAAAAAAAACTTCAGCGAATTGCACAATGTAGGCAACGTACACAAATCAACAAAATAAGCTAAAATAACGAAAATAAATTACAAGAAAATGCCATGTGCACAGCGTTCCGTTTTAACTTAAAAAAAACATCAGCGAATTGCACAATGTAGGCAATGTGCACAAATCAACAAAATAAAATAAATTGCAAACGATACCAGCGTTCTGTTCTTCAGCTGAGCCAAATTATTTCAATAAAAGGCAACAAAATATAAAAATTAAGCAACTTGCACTTCCAATAAAGTAATAAATGTACATGTACATTCACTCACCTCTCTCAGCATCACAGCTAAATCCATACCGACTCGGTATTTAGCGAAATATAAGGTACGAAAATAGCAAACACTCAACACAAAAACACCGCATTCAAAGAATACAACGACAACTGAAATAACTACTTACATTAACACGTAAGAATTTCGAATAAACCGCTACGTCATCTCACATTACCAATAAAACCGTTCTTTATAAAATAGGGAAATACGCATGCGCGAAAACTACATGTTTCCGTAGCTTCAAAATACCCAGTCAGCCATGTTCGCGGATATACGGAGTTACCCATGTTGGCGCGTTTAATGCTCATTCAAAAACAATCGCCGCCAAGCAGTGGGCTAAAGCGCATTTGGGCCCTATTTTATTTCGTTTCAAGTCATCTAAAGTTCTACAATCATTAATTTTCGGAATAAATCCACACATCGTTTTCTCGGAAAGAACTTCAAAACTGCAAGTATATGAACTTTTTAAATTACTAACTTCAATATAAAAGATCTTGTGCTCCTTTGGTTTTGTTTCTTCCCGCCCCCCCCCAAAAAAAGTGGGTGTAACACAGTTTCTTTCCGAAGGGGAGGAACATTTAATAATGCCATAATTCTTTTGTTTACATAATTACTTTGGCTAGCGGAATCACACAGAGCGCGAACTTTCAGCTCTTGTCCTCGAGCTTGAATGACTACGCAAAGAGTTTGCAAGTAAACGGTTTCGCTTCTACAGCAATTAGAGAGGGAATGCTCTATCTTACAAAGATTCCCCTTTCCTTGTTGAAGACACATAGCATCAAAGTGGGAATTATTACTGAGAACATATCAACTGATGTTTAACGTTACAAAATTTGCTGAAGAGACCTGCCCTTTTAAGACAAAAAACAAGCACCTTTCTTCAACAATATTTGCTTTTTCTCAGTTAAAGTCATTTTTCTTGCCTTAAAACACTTGTCGCCGGGGTGAAACGTATCAAAAAAGTAAAATTAGGTGGCTTACCTGTATTACCATCAAGAATTATTAAAGCAGAAGCCGTCGGGAGTTCACTCACTTCCGTTTTTCCAGAAACAGAACAAAGAATTTAGATAGAACGTGAGAAAACCCGCTTCTTGCTAAGAACACCATTTCTACACCTTGCACTTCTTGGCGAAGGAAGTTCATCAGCTGTTCTAAAGTACGGGAACTTTTGGTTTCACTTGCTTCGTGATTTCTTCTTCTTTCCCAGGTCAGCAACACTTCCTCTGGAAGGCAGCTTTTCACTAGGGGAATTAAAAAAATCACTAAATTTTTCTTGAGTTTTCCCTAGGCTTTGCCAAGCTTTAAGTTTAGATTCCAGTTCATCGTATAAAGCTGCTAAATCGGCCTTGGTTCGTTTAGTTACTGCGTTCTTCATAACCACACTTAGTAAGTCACGGACATAAATTTGGACGAGTATATCGTTTCTTCCAAATGTTTCTTTTAACTGTTCAATTGCCTTCGGATAATTCTCCGCAGTAGCCGGAAAACTCTGAATAAGACGTACAGCTTTCGATTTCGGCTCCACAGACTGTACCAAATATTGCATCTTATCTGCATCAGGTAGAGACCTATCTTCATGGATCTTCTGAAATAAGCTCCAGAAGGACAAGTATTCTTTAGGCTCACCTGAAAATTTCTTAAGCTCAGTTTTTGGTAATTTATATTTTCGTTTCTCATTTTTAGCTGCAGAATCTTCTTGCAGTCGTTTTTCAACTAAAGCACAGATTTCTACATGCCTGTCCCTGTACGTTTCGGCTTCTGCAGATTCATCGTTGTTCAATTTCATACTATCTTCAGCCTTCAGCAAGTTTTCAGCAATTAATTTTCATCAATTAAGTTATCAGGACTTTGTGTTCTGTGCATCTTTTTAGGAAACATTGTAAATTCTGTAAAGGGTTCTTATCCTTACGTTCTAAGTCCTGAACTGGAACAGGGAGCGGAAGGTACGCTATGTTCTGGTGTAACTGCTGGGCTGGAGAATAACTGCACGTGAAGGGATTTGAAATCCTCTTTTATTAAATCACTAGTAATTACAAAACTTCCCAACTTGGAAGAGATACAGAAAGTAAAAGGCCGCACTTGGGTCTTAACGTAACAATCAAATAATTTTAAAACTAAACCTAAACTAGAAATTAAATCAACTTTGCTTCGCAGAGCAATTCGCGGAAGTTGGCCTCTATCTAAAAGGGTGCGTAGCAAGGTATACTAAATACTACCGCACTTTAATTTATTTTACAATGCAATCACGTAGTAAGCACTATGGCTTATAAATTTAAACTGCTAGCTGGTCAGGCGAACGTTGAGCAGCGTGACCGTGATCTGAGGCAAAGCTCTCACACACCGAGAGGTTTCTACCTCTGGCTTAAATAGTGCTTGGCTGAACTTCAAAAATTAGCATAAGCTAAAAACGCGCGCTTCTTCTGACAGGAAGTTGAAGCAGAGAGGAGATAGAAAAGATTTAAATTAAAATAAACTTGGTTAGTTTAACTAAAACCTTACAAACTTCCCGCCAGAATTGCGATAGTTAAACTACTTTGGTCCAAACGGACCATGTTGAAAACTAGCAATTCTAAATAGTCGAAAATTTCACTGTTCTAAACTTAGGCCAACTCTTACAAGGCAATATATGTTTGTGTAAAATACAGACGAAATTTTCTGGAACAACAATCTTCAACATTTTTTTTTTCAAGTCTTATTCTTCAAACAGTCTTACTCCTTCCAGCAAAATCTGGAAGGAAAACAACTTTAGTATGACATAATAACAGAATAATTCTAAGTGGTACAAATCCTTATTTTTTTTTTTTTGTGTAATTTTGCACACACACATTATCATTCAAGCACAATTAAATTCTTCCCCCGTATGCTCTCTCACCGGTGTTGGATGTAAAGCAAACCGCCATTGCGGGTTTTTATGTGTTCGGGGGTGTTCAACTCTTCCACCTACAATCGACTAACATTAGTTAGAACTTGACATACGAGACCTGAAAAAAACGCCCTATAACCAGCTAATCCTAAGGTTCTCACTAGCTTTATGTCTAACACTTTAAGTGTATTTGGTGGAGAGCCTAATTAACACTTGCATTCTAAAATAGTCAATCTTTAACTTTTCATGCATACAAATTCGCAGTTTGCACACAACATTCACATTAATATTGCACTTAACGTGCATTGCTAGCATAATATTATTTGTTACATTTCATAACACATTAACAATTTCATAGCAATCCTGAAATGCAAATAGAGGTTAAATTTCTAAGCTTACAGAAATATAGGTTAAATTTCTAAGCTTACAGCAAGTGCTTCCTATTCCTTTCTCAAGGTACTTTCTTGAAATATCAAATTACATTGAATTAATAGTCTACAGACTAAATCGTGTTTTTCAATTTTCCGAATTTTCATTCTAGACATTTTACAAGTCTTTAGACAAAGCGTCATACAAAATCATTTAGTTAACATATTCTTTTCAGCAATTCATTGCTTTTACAGAATTAATCTATTTACAAAATTAAGTAATTTTAAATCTTTAAGAATTACAATTTCTTTTAACAAAACATTTTACTTTCCATATGAGAACTTATCGCTCACTTGGCGTAAAAGTCAACCTCGCTTGAGGTAAAATCAGTCCTGCAACTTGCAGTATACTCAAAAATTAACTAAACTTTTGAATACGAAATTGTACTTATCTTATTATGATCGTCCATCCTTTTCTTGGCCCAATCTTTAAAACTTGAGTAAGTTGTGGCCTGGTTCAGTTTCCTCGTTTTTCGTTGTTCTTTCGGAGCCTGCTCGTCTCTTTTTCTTTTGAAATTCCGTCGTTGTATCCTCGGCAATTTCCTTTGTAGAGGAGGTTGCTCCGCTGGACGTTTGGTGGACTGGGCCCTTCTCTCCTGGGCCCTTGCTCGTTGCTTGTCCTGGTTCCTGCTGTATTCGGGAAGTTGATTCTCAGGCTGCAATCGACGTTTCTTGCTTCTCAGGCACCTGTCCGATGATTCCACAGTTCTTTTGGATACATTGGGCTTCCCTTGCCCATTCTGCTTTCTTCTCTTGGTGCGCTCGTAATTCCGTTCGTAGATTTGTTCACCTGCATCGTGAGACTTTCTTTTGAAACCACCTTTTTGGTTCTTATTTCTTTGTTGGGGGGGAGCTTTCTTCTTCTGACATTTCGATGCCGTTGTAGCTGGTTCCTGCTGTTTTTGCTGACGTATATCTTCCTGGCTAGTCGATTGCCTCGGATCCTGAAACGAATCTTTAAATACAGCCATTTTGCTGCGATTATAGAACGGTTTTATTTGGTCCACATTCGCTTTGAGCGTTTGACCATCATTTCTTTTTAATATAACCACTGCCCCCGTAATTTGTTCAATTGTGAACGGGCCTTCAAAACGCGGAAAAAATTTCCCCACCTTTTCCTCTGGGGCATTTGACAAGTTGTGTTTAATCTTCAACACTTCATCTCCCACATTGTACTTGACCTCTCTTCTTTTTAGGTCATAGTACAATTTCTGTTTTCTTTGGGCCATTTCTATATTTTCCGTCGCTTCCCGTATTAACTTTTGTATATCACTCATTTTAAATTCTTCTGCCCTTTCCTGTACAAAGAACAGTTTATCTAGGGGGGTCAAGATCTTTCTTCCTAAGAAGAGTTCAGCGGGTGTTTTTTGTGTAGTATCGTGTTTGGCGGTCCTAAGTGCAAATGCAAATTCATTTATATGGCTATCCCAGGTAGAGTGATAGTTTTTCACATAACTACGAATTATTTTCACTACATTTCTATTCACCCGTTCCGCTATGTTTGACTGCGGACGATACGGGACCATCTTTAGATGACGTATGCCCAGTTTTGCACACATTTCCTCAAACATTTTACTAACAAACTGAGGACCATTGTCTGAAATAACTTTTAGGGGCGCCCCGTATTTTAAAATATACTTATTTAGAATTGAATCTACTACAATTTTTGCAGACGCGCGTTTTAACGGAATTAACTCTAACCATTTGCTAAAATGATCCACTATAACTAAAAGATATCGGCTTTTATTAACTTTACTTCGAGGGTAAGGTCCAAGTAAATCGATGCCTATTATTTGATTTGGGAATTCTGATTTAATACTATTTAGGAACCCGGCCGGGCGGAAATTAACATAATTATTTAATTGACATGTTGGGCACGACTGGACATACGCCCTAGTAAACTTTTGCAGTTCTGGAAAGAAAACTGCCTCGCGAACTCTCTGAACAGTTTTTCTTATACCTAAATGAGCCGAAATGGCACAATCATGCAACTCTTCTAATACATTCAACCTCATGCTAGCTGGGATAACCGGTCTATATTCATGATTCTCATTAGTAGCTTTCGTATAGAATAACAGTCCGTCAATTAATTCGTAATTTTCGGCCCTATTTCTTATCGGCACAATATCCGGATGATTGAAATTCTCAGGGTCGGCCAAATAATTGTATATATTTTTGAACTCCGGATCTTTTTTGAGTTCGGCTATTACTGTTTCACGAGAATCTAATACTTTGGATGTTAACATGGCTATCTTAATTACACTTCCATTTTCATCTAAGTTAATTCTGCTTAAAGCATCTGCCACAACATTTTCCTTTCCCGGCGTATGTTTAATTATTAGGTTATATTCCTGTAATTTGAGAGCCCACCTTATTAATCTGGGTGATAAATTTTTTCCAGAATAGAGTCTAGTGACCGCCGCGTGGTCGGTATATACAGTTACTGGAGAACTTCCAAAGAACACACGAAATTTCTGTACTGATGCTAACACTGCGAGAGTTTCTCTCTCTGTTGCGGAATAGTTTCTTTGGGTTTCATTTAATGTTCGGCTGAAAAAAGCCACGGGCTGACCATTTTGGGAAAGCACTGCACCAATCGCGAAATCTGAAGCGTCCGCTGAAATCTCTAATCCTTTATCCCCTTCTGGAAATTTTAAGACGGGAGCTTGAGTCAATGCGTCTTTCAATTTTTGAAACGCCAAGTTGGCTTCTGCTGACCACGAAAACCTAGCTTTTTTTCTTTTCAACTTTAGCAGTGGCTCAGCTATTTTTGCAAAGTCTTTAATGAAAGCCCGGTAATATGAACACATCCCGAGAAACGACGATAATTTCTTCGCTGTTTTAGGAACAGGATAATTTCTAATGGCTACTATTTTTGACTGATCCGTTTCGATTCCCTTTTGGGAAATTTTAAATCCTAAATAACGTAACTCTTTTGCGGCAAATTTACATTTAGACGCATTTATCTTTAAACCAGCTTCGTTTAACAATGAAAATACTTTTCTTAAATCTTGTAAGTGTTGTTCTAGAGTACTACTCGTAATTATAATATCGTCTAAATATATGAAAGTGCTTTTACCAAGGACTGGTCTTAAGACGATGTCCATACATCTTTGGAACGTTGCCGGCGCGCCGGATAATCCGAACGGCATTCTAAGAAATGCGTACGTACCAGATTTCGTTATGAACGCGGTTTTGTGTACGTCCTCGGGTTTTACCCCAATCTGAAAATAGCCACTCGTGAGATCTAATGTAGTCATGTATTTTGTAGACGAAATATTTCGAATAATTTCTTCAATTATCGGCAACGGATATACAGGATATTTTGTAACTGAATTTAACTTGCGATAATCTATAGCAAAACGCCACCGCTTCGGGTGCGTAATCGGGTAATCATTATTTTTCTTACACAGGACAACGGGGCTAGCATAACTGCTAGAAATTGGCGTGATGATTTTATTCTTTAACATCTCTTTAATATGATGTTCAATTATTTCTTCTTTTGTCCTATCATATCTATATGGCTTTTGCCTAACTGGCTGAGCGTCCCCCGTGTCAATGTCGTGGTTCACCACCTGCGTAAAGCCTGGTACATCACTAAATAAATTCGCAAAGTGACTTACCAGACCTTGGATTTTCTCTTTTTCCTCTGCTTGTAAATGTTCCAAGTCCAGCTGCGGGGGCTTATCATTCTTCGCTTCAATTGGCTTCATATTTAATGTTAGTTCTCCCCCCTTGAAATCAATTTTTGCTTCTGCCAAACTAAAAAAGTCCACACCTAGAATAATACAAGTCTGCAGGTTACGCACAATATAAAACAGGATTCTTACCTGTTCGTTGTTGATACGCACGAACAATGGTACTTTTCCTAAACAGCTACATTTTTCTCCTTGGGCCGCTATGACATCCGTGTCTCTTGCACTAAAAATTCTGTAACGTCGAAAGTGCTTCTTAAAGAATCTTTCCGATACGAAGCTGCTTTGGGCTCCTGTATCCAAGAGGGCTGTCGCCGGTATGTTGTTGATTAGAACTTCAATCTTCGGCAAACTCAAATTCTTAACGACCACGGTGTTTAAATTGATTTTGGAAGGGTTTTGCGCTGCTTCGGACTTCTTCACCTTCCTCGAAGAAATCCCTCTTAGTTTAAATTCTTTTTCTTCTGGTTGCCCTCGGAATCTTTGCTTGTTCTTCTATTAAATTCCCTTCGTTCGCCGCTCGCTTTAGGAGACACATCTTTCTTCGGCCATTGCTTCGCCTTATTCCCGTAACTTTGATTTTGCTTTTGCTGCGGTCTTGGCGAACTCCACTGACTTCTTCGCTCAAATTGGCGTCGTCGTTCGTTGTCGGCTGTTCTTCGGCTTTCAAATTGTACCGCGAGCTCAAATAATCTGTCTAATGTTGTTGGATTTCTTAGTTCGATGAAATCTTGAACTTGGGGCAGTAGCCTAGGAAGTATAACTTGAATAATTTCAGGATCCGGGCGACTTCCATACAAAAGCTTGAAAACTTGAATTTTCCTCAAAATAAAATTAGACAAATCTTCTATTCTTTCTTGGTATCGGCTAAACAGTTCAGCTTCCAATCTGGCTCGATCTCGCACCACGGGAAATGCTTTCACTAGAGAATTCTTGAAATTTTCATACGTGTATGTGGGGCTTCCTGGTTCCCCCAAGAGATTCTTTCCGATGCACTTGAACCAACTTAGCGCTTGGCCCTTCAAAGCGCTGGTAGCAAGAGCGACTTTCTGAAATTCGTGGACTGGATATAGCATGAAGTGGGAGTCTAGCTTTTCCAGGAAATTGATTACGGCTGTCTTGCCGTCAAAACTTGCCGCTGGCTTCATGGCTGCTCGCATGGTTTGTACGATGTAGCCGAATCCTTCTATGCCAGGAGGTGCTATCTCAGGATTCTGGACAGGTACAGCAGGTGTCTCAGGTTCGTCTTCTTGTTGTTGAGGCCATCCTCTTCTTTTTGTGCGGGCGCCACTATCAGGACTTAGCATTCTGTGTGTATTCTTTGAGAACATGGTAAATTCTGTAAAGGGTTCTTATCCTTACGTTCTAAGTCCTGAACTGGAACAGGGAGCGGAAGGTACGCTATGTTCTGATGTAACTGCTGGGCTGGAGAATAACTGCACGTGAAGGGATTTGAAATCCTCTTTTATTCAATCACTATTAAATACAAACCTCCCAATTCGGGAGAGATACAGAACGTAACAGACCACACTTTGGTCGAACTTAACAATCAAATAAATTTAAATAAATTAAAATAGAACTTAAATTAAACTTTGCTTCGCAGAGCAATTCGCGGAAGTTGGCCTCTATCTAAAAGGGTGCGTAGCAAGGTATACTAAATACTACCGCACTTTAATTTATTTTACAATGCAATCACGTAGTAAGCACTATGGCTTATAAATTTAAACTGCTAGCTGGTCAGGCGAACGTTGAGCAGCGTGACCGTGATCTGAGGCAAAGCTCTCACACACCGAGAGGTTTCTACCTCTGGCTTAAATAGTGCTTGACTGAACTTCAAAAATTAGCATAAGCTAAAAACGCGAGCTTCTTCTGACAGGAAGTTGAATCAGAGAGGAGATAGAAAAGATTTAAATTAAAATAAACTTGGTTAGTTTAACTAAAACCTTACAAAGTCTCTGGAACTTATCAGTAATTTGAAGCCATAAAACGGAAATTTCGCTTTCATCACCAGGTTTTTTAAGCAATTCATTTTCAATTTTCCCGGGGCAGAGAGTAAAAGACGTTCTCAAACCCTTCTTTGCGCTTTTAACGCATTCAAATCCATTTTCAGGGAATACTTCAAATTACGAGATTCCAAAATGAAAACACCCGGCCCCCCCGGGGGCGCCACTTTCTTATGCTGAGAACGATAATTCAATATCGGAATCAGGGGTTCGCATCTACGCGAAGCACGGGTGTTTATAGTGTCCGAAAGACAATAATCATTTAAATTTTCACGAAGACACTTTATTGAAGCACAAAACACATAGACAGATATAACAACGAAAACGTGCGTTTCACAATTCGGCACAAAAGGTACACACACACTCTCACTCCCTTTTCTACATTGCTTGATCTGATTCTTATACATTCTAGAAGCTGACGTCACTACCCCAGCTCCAATTCATAACACACAGTATACAATTATTAAAAGTATAGTTGCAGTTGCAAAATATTTACACATTTACAAGCGTGGTCACTTATTTTTCTGAGAAAAATATCCTCTATACGGTGGAGTCCAAATTCAGTCCATAAGTGTCACAGTTAATTAGACTTCTCAGCGGACAGAAATTAATTTTGTGATAATTTTAAATGGACACACTGCCAGTTTCGATCATAAATCCACCTCTAAATTGAAAGAGTTGGAAATCTACTGCTTTTCTTCACATCTCCAGAACCACGGGACTGCGCGGACCAATGTGAAGACATGATACCTTCTTAGAACTGAACAACGACCAGAGGCTCAATTCCTTTTAAATTGTCAGTCTTCATTTCAGGAGAACAGATTCGCTAATTTTGTCAGTTGTCGTTTGATGAGTTGGAGTTTCCGGGTTGGTTCGCGAGGTCTAAGTTCAGAAGATGAGTGGCAAACAGGAGGTATTTCTTATCCTCAGCTAGAATTTCGTACACAAGGACGTCTGTGAAATTTGTTGGGTTGATACTGATTGATCGGTTGAAGAAATTATTACTTAATCTAGAGAGGAGCTCTGGGATCTTCAAAATATGCAGGTTTCTGTTTCTTACGTAGTAAGGAGCGTTAGTGATGATCCTTAGCACCTTAATTTGGAAGATTTGCAGCCTTCTGATTTCTTTTTCACTCGCGTTGGCTCAAGCAGGAGATGCATAAGTCATAATTGGCCGAATTACTGATACATAAAGTCTCTTTTTAAAGCTGAGAGATAACATTTCATTTTTGAGCAAAGGGAGAGAGAACTCCGTAAGCTTTGTCGTTGACTGTACAAATATGGTCGGTCCAATTGAAGTTCTTATTTAGGGTGACCCCTAAATAGATGGCTTTATCAACCCTAAATACTCGACCTCCGTATTGATGTCGTCCTTTTGACTAAATTTTTTAATGAGTAAGATCCTGGATTTTTCAGGCTGAATGCAGGTCTTCCACCTGCTACACCAATCCTCGATTTCTGGGATATCCCCCTGTAATTTGACGAGGGCATGGTTTGGATTTCTGGACTTGACAATTAACGCTGTGCCGTCGGCGTAGCAGACGAGAAGAGTATTTATATCGTTCGTTAAACTTGAAAAGTCGTTGGTATAGATGATGTAGATAAGCGGGCCTAAAACTGAACCGTGCGGAATACCCGCCGAGATGTTCTTGAACGTCGAAACTGCACTTCCATACCTAAAAGTGAATGTCCGATTCTCCAAGAAGGAACTGATCATTAGAATCATTTCCCGAGGGAAACTTAGATGTATTAACTTGTAAATGAGTCCTGGACGCCAGACGCGGTCAAAAGCTCTTGCCACGTCTAGCATCAGGATCGCGACACTCATCTTGTTTTGCAGAGCAGCTCCTATAAATTCAGTTAATCGAACTAGCTGAGTAGTAGTCGATAGACCCTTTCTAATACCATTTTGATGATCAACTACGAAATCTAGATTTTCCTGCAGTCTGTGATAAATTAATTTCTCCAGAATTTTACTAATGGACGACAGCAGGCTAATTGGTCTATTGTTGGCCGGAATATACTGTGATTTTCCAGGTTTCGGAATCAATAAAATATGTGTTTGTTTCTATGCAAGCGGGAAGTAGTTATTGTGTAAACAAGCATTAAATATGCCTATTAGTTTACAAAGGCATATTTTTAGTATCTAATTTCTAATTTCATCCTTGCCTGGGGCTTTTTTCGATTTCAGAGTTTTGATAATGCTCTACACTTTATTTGGAGAAGTTAGTTTAACTCAACTCTCCCACAGGAGAGTTGAGCCAGCGTTCAAAGAATTAATGCACTTCGATGTCCGAACTGTAATCAGATGGGGTGGAAATTGGAATGAACTAAATGGGAAGGTGATCTGAGAATAATTCCGCTTTGCCTTTTTCAGTATAGATGGGTCCATCGTCACTTTTAAGCGGATTTCCGCAGAAGCTGTTTTTCTTTAGTGACTTAGTGAGACGCCAGATGACGCCAAGTTTATCTTTCAGCTTTTCGATTTTATTCTGCCATACGTTAGCTCAATAAGCTTGTATTTGCTGTTCAATCCTACGATTCAGCCTGCTAATTTCAGTTTTTAACCTCGTGTCCCAGGTGAGACCGCATTTTTTCCTTATTCGGTTACGGAAGGCGATAATTTCTCTGATATTCGAGGGAAGCTTGTGTTCGCGCTGGAAGCAGTCAATCTCAATAGTAGCTTGATGCCTGGCGTTTCGCAGGAACGACGAGAATTTTTCTACTGCATGATCATTATCAGTTCTGCTTTTCAGTGATTCATAGCTAAAAGAGGAGGTCACCAGAATACTATAATATAAATTCCAGTCAGTATGTTTCACAGAAGGTAAGTCTTTTGGTTTATTTACAGCAAGATGAGCTAACACCGACACGTGATCTGACGTCCTATCACAAATCACAATAAAAGCCATCGGAATATTAAAGTTCGTAATATCATTGTCAGCATACCCTGGCATCTATTTATGATATTTGGCCTATAGGTGGGCTCATCTGGAAAATGAAGATAAACTGGATAATTGCTCACAAAATAGTGCACAATATTCCCATTGTAGTTGTCGTTCTGGCATCCTCCAGTCACGGTGCTTGGTATTTAAGTCTCCTTCCTAGGATTGTGGGGGTGTTCAGTAACTTTCAGTTCAGTTCAGATGATTGGCTTAAACAGCATTTAGCGGAACTCTGCTTTGACTGTCTGACATGGAGAATGCCCTAAGGCGTTGGTAATAATAAAAAAATAAGGCGATAACCGCCACGCCATAAAGCTAAAGCATGTACTTGTAGTATGTAGGATGGAGTGGTGAAAATGAAAAGCTGTCGAGCAGTGATGAAGAAAAGGAGAAATACTGTCTGATTCGTCGAAGCCAGTCACGTGGGAGGTCAACCTACCCAGTTCTGACGCCGTAAGGGGCTACTTGAAATGATGGAAACGTGAAAAACACGTAGATGGCAGAGAAAATTAAAATTTCTTCATTTTGGTATGAATTTGGTATCAATCTTCAGTGTCGGCAATTTGCAGTAAATATTGAATTGCTTGAAAGCCTAGTATTAATTTTTCAGTCATAGCTTTAGTACTTTTCAGTTTTTGAATAATCGACATAAGTTTTTGATGGTGGGATAAGGTACCTGTGTTTCCTAAGACAGTCTGGATTGTATTAGTAGTATCTTCTTCCGCGATTTTATTTTTCAATATTTCGCTGCTATTTATTTATTTATTTATTTATTTTTGTGGTATAGCTGACATTAGGTTTAGAGTTGTGTAGGACAGGGAAATTAGCTGTTGATTTATCAGGCATCGGAGTTTTTGTTTGTTTTTGAATGTTAGTAGATAGATTTTTCTGAATATTTTTCCTATTTATTTCTGCAATTCTTCGTTGATATTCTAAGCATTCAGTGTAAAAGCTAACATCATTTCGATGACAGAAAACAAATCTGGGGAATTCTTCTTTCTTTAAATTGCATTCATTAGTTCTGTGAGTTTGTCCGCATTTACAGCATCTGTCTGGGTGGAAACATCTGTGTTGTGTATGCTCATACCTCTGGCATTTATAGCACTGGGTAGGGCGTTTTCCTGTGTTTTGATAGTCTTCAATTCTTACATTAAAATTGAAGATATTATTGACATTAAATATTGCGTTGCCTTCTGCAGTGTTGTCAAGTTCAATAAAATAGACTGGAAGTTTTTCATATGTGTCTTCAACTTTACGAGTGAATTGTTTAACTTTTCGTACAGGGAATTTTCTTTTAGTCAGGTTTTGGAAAATCGCGTCTTCAGGAATGATTTCTGGGATGTATTTTAAGATAGCTTTAGTAGTTCTTTCTTGTTCAAACAGATACTAGGTATGATAACTGAGGTTTGATTGGTCAAGTGACTTTATGATAGTCTTCAATCTTTTTCGGATAAATCACTGTGGTGTTTCTGCGAAGTTGAGATTCGAATTCTTCTGTACATTCTTTCCTGACGGATTTAATCCAGCTCTAGCCAGTTTAGGTTTTCCAGAGAAAAGACAATCGGAAGGATTTTGTTATTTTCATTAGTGGTAGTGATTTCTGAGCAGTTTTCTGGAAGACTTCTCCTTGAAGGTAAGCTACTGTATTTACTCTGTTGCGAAACTTCTGCTTTTGGAGTGTCTTTATCTTTTATTTTGGAAGTTTTCCGGGGGATAGACCATTCGAGCTACTTTAGGTAGAATCTGTTTTCTTGTACGTTTCCTTGATTCCTTTCATTAAGTTTGGGAAAATTCTCTTTAATTGTTCAGCTTTTTCTTCATCGAATGGTTTAGTTTTCCGCTTTTTATTTCTGCATTCAATGTAACTCTCAGTTGCTTCAAATGGTATTTGCTGAAATTTAGGGTCTTCGCGAGCATTAATATCATTTCCGAATTTTTCATAAGCTATTTTAAAAATCTGCCTGTTTTCTTAGGGAGTCAAGTCACGTTTAATGTGTTCTTCAAGGTATTTATCCATTGTCACATTTAAGGAGGTAGTCCAAGGTGACGATTTATCAGGAGGTTGTTTTTCAGCCATACGTGATTGAGAGATTGCAGCAGAAAAAAGTAAGGATACTTACTGAGCGAGTCAAGATGCGTCCTGCAAATACCAAAGCTCTCAGCAGAATGAATTGGCAACTTTTTCGAGTTCCAGTTCTGATGTTAAGCCGCGAGTAGCTTGCAAATTTGCTCGCTTTGTCCCTACTGTCGTCTTATAGGTTGGTACTACGAGCGATGCAGTCAGTTGAATGTTCAGGATGGGTCCGGAGGACTAACTAGGTGGTGGAAGGGGCGTGATCGATAGTCAAGTGTGACGCAGCATAGCATCGGGTTAGCTGTCCGAGACAAAGGGTCTAAAGTGAAATATTACATGCAAAAATACTAATAAAATTGACATTAATATCATAAAAATAGTATAGAAGCATGACATTGAAGATGGCGTAGATGTCTCATCGGTAAAGGCATTATGTACAGATAATGCAGACAGGTAATTAAATATGTACAGGATGCATCTAAAAGAGTCCTGATGCTAGTATCAGCAAACTGCTGATAACACATAAAATAGTATGAAATTAATCAGAATACGTAAGATTAAGAAGAACGTAAATAAAATATACACATATACAAGATAATCGCACCATGAGTAGCAGATACAGTTCGGAGAGGGTCACGTGGGATGGTCACCCTCTTAACTTCAGACCCTGGAGGATGCTACTTGAAAAATGTAAACAGTAAAGTCAGTTACTCAATGATGAAACACACAGTATTTGGTTGGGAAATTGTGATTTCCATCATTCTGAGTGATAAAATAGGCAGCATAAGGGCGTCGAAATTTATCCTCATTATGATTTCGTAGTGGAATAAATTGAAGTGCTGCAAATACTCCCAAACTAGTGCACCAGTGTAAAAGTTCCTGTTAAGCCTGTGCAGGAAGTCCTTGATAGTATCCAGTTTTACATCATGATGTAATAGGTCATTTCGCACAAAGTAGTGTGCACTCGTGATAATGCCTAAATACTTGATTTGAATGATTCGCAACTTATGGATATCCGAGTCATTGGCAGCTGCTCATGCTGGTGATGTGTAGCACATGATGGGGCGAATAATTGTGGTATAAATAAATTTGTTATTAGTCAGATCGAGTTTAGAATATCTCCTGATAATTGAGAAAAGACATTTCATGACTTTTAGAGCAGGCGTTTTCGTGGTTTTTCGCATGTGTAACGTGTATAACAAGCAAGTTTCCCTTAGAAGGTCCTCCATGAAGGCATCCCTCCCTTTAGGCAGATAGCCCTAGCGAGCTTTGCCATAATTAAAAAAATCAAATCACACAGACATACACGCAAAGAAGATATTTAATTTTAATGTTTGAGGTAATGTTTCATAAAAATTCACAGAATATACACAAACTGAAAAGCAAAATATTAAAATTTGTACGAAACTAAAAATGATAAATTAGTTTAGAAAAAGGTTTTTGATGTTTAAGTTATGAGCACACATATGCAGACTTGTAAAAAGTTTTGATCAATAAAGATTTTTCCAAAAAAGAAACATTTATTCACTGAATCTATGCATGGGGCTATTTGCTTTAAGAGGATAAATGATTTTGAGGATGATTTGCTTAACGTATTTCACATTGTAAAAACGTTAGGTGATTTCGAAAGCAGAAGAATGAAAAATGAGCAACGCCCTCGCCGGGAATCGAACCACGGACCTCTCGGTTACGCGTCGCGCGTGCTGACCACTGCACCACGAAGGCAGGAGAAATACTTTATATACTCCCACTTTTAAAGAGCCACTGAGGTTTGGGGGACCCAGTCGCCAAATCCCGGTGTTAAAGAATCATCATCCACCACCTTTTTTAGTTCGGACGCTAGTGTAGATTTATTAGGTTATTCTCGATGTCAGAAAGCTGAAGAAATGAGCAAACGCCTTCGCCGGGAATCGAACTACGGCTCTCTCGGATACGCGTCAAGCGCGGACCACTACACCACGAAGGCGGGAGAAATACCTTATATACTCCCCCTTTTAAAGGGCGACTGGGGTTTTAAGGACCCAGTCGCCAAATCCCGGTAGTGGAGAATCATCATCCACCACCTTTTTAGTTCGGGCGTCAGTTGTAGAGACGTTAGGTTATTTCGAAAGCAGAAGAATGAAAAACGAGCAACGCCCTCGCCGGGAATCGAACCACGGACCTCTCGGTTACGCGTTGAGCATGCTGACCACTACACCAGGAAGGCATGCGAAGAAGGGGGAAGAAGCACCTTATAACATTTTCTAGGAAACAATAGCATCCTAAAGTATTGGCATATAGCCAACTTTTGTTACGACTTGCATAAATTGGAAACAAAGACTATTTTGAGTCCAATGAGTTTCTTGTGTGACAATTCGATTGTGATCCTAAATAACTGCATGATAATAATTTTAACATAGTTTTAGCATTTAAAAACTTTAAAATTACTTGCACAAAAAATACTTTCAGTATATCAAATGTAATGAAATTTATATATTAAAAGATGTTACACACTTGTAAATCACAAAGAATATCTCTGAAAGATATTAAACAGGAAAAAAGAAGGAAAAAAACCCTCAACATATTTTAATTTATTTCTTAACACTGAAATTACATCAACTAATATTTTCATGTAAGAATGTTCCATTTCTTCCATTCCTAGATAAGAATTGCTTTTACTAGAGCTTTCGAAGATGTACCATGTGTCCTTATTCTTTTCTCCAACACACTTTGTATACATTTTGTTGGGTTTTAAGGGAAAAGAATATGGCGAAATTTTAGTAATTTAAAGACAACTGTATAATAACCACAAGTACAAATTTAGAGCTGTATATTTAGGATTATCATTCTGAAACAATTCAAATGTATTTTCCATTCCAATTTTTTTGCAGATGCTTTCAGGTTTTCATTGAAAACATTCATATATTTATACTAATCCATATTATTTTTGATAAGGACTAAACTTCTAACTCTAAAGGCAGGTACGGATTTTGCTACATATTAATTTACCTACAGGACCAAATATACTAAATTTTGATTTTTCTGCAAATATAACATTGTTACAATATGAAAAAACTTTGCTTATCATATATTTTGAAAACATCAGGCATATTTTCCTCATTTTCTTGTTGATGAAGAATTTCCTTTTTGCTGATCACCCACTTTATATACTAAATGACTCTTTTAAAAGCTACAAGGTTAATTTTTATTTCAAATAAATTTTCCAAATCTGCTGAACATTTTCCAGAATTAATTTTTGGGTGCTGTTTTTTCTTAGAATAAATATACAATTTCTTGATGTTAGCTTGGAATTTAGTCCAGACACCAGTGCATTTTCAACAGTTCCACACAATTTCCATCATTTTATTACATCGAAAATAGTCAAACGCTTTACATTAAGGAACTTCTGGATATCTGAAATACTTTTGCCACCTTTAAAATGATTAATTATTAAATTTCTCACAGAACTGGTCATTAATTTGTAGCATCTTGCCATATTCACATCAGATATGGAACAGTTAGTATATTTTACTGATGATAATTCTTGAAATGGATTTTTATCTAAAACAAAAAAATTATAACATGAAACACTGCCCATTTCAAGAAAAATTTAGAGTACTTAAATTGTTATGTGAATTAATGATTAACACTTTTTGAACAAACTATTTTATTACAAGGATTAATTTGATTGATGATATTTAATGCAACATCGATGCAAATACATTTCAAATACAAGTCCAAAAAAATAAATGTGAGGTACTGTAATTTGATCAATTTTTCTTGCAAGGCAATGCAACTTGCTTAGTTTTACATGCTATGTAAGAATAAACTTTTACTAAATATAACTATACACAGAGACCATATAAAAAATTAAATTTCATAATTTTTACAATTTAAAAATGATGTAACATGAATATTTACTTTATTTAAAGCATTTTTGCACCTGGATGCATATATTTGTTTAACCAATGGTTAAAAAACGGGCACAGCTATGAGCTTCCTCTACATATGTATGCAAATTAGTGTGTGTGCGTGCGTGTGTGTGTGTGTGCATGCTTGCACACACATATGACTGATTTTTGTCATTTATTATTTTAAATTTTCATGTAAAAACTATAGTATGAGATATGCAAAATTAATATATCAGTAAAAATAAAATTTTTAAAAATTGCAATTGCGACACTAGAAGGAGAGAACAAAATAACTACAAACAAAAATAAGTGAATAGCATGGCTTTAATATATTAATTCAGGCAATACATTGTTTAAAATCCAATATTATATACATGGACAGATTTCACTGCCATATGAGATTCTCACATATCATGTTACGAAAAGAAAATTTTTAGAAAACAGAAATATCACAGCTTTAACATTTCTTGGAGAAGTATCATATGATTTTATAATCAGAATAATTACACATTATTAGAAAGTCTGAAAAATTAACATTAACCCTTAAATGCATGTAGGTGCCATTTGGCAACATACTCATATTTAGTCATGTAAATCAAATCAAAACACAAATTTTAGCTTACTGCATAGTGTAACTAATTGGATACATATTGTTTACATATATAGTTTTCACAGTTTCAGTGTGGTGGCACTACTAACGGTGTAACCTTAACTGAGTTGATGTGTAGGGTGTGGACATCATTTGTGTTTACGAATTTGATTTTATGTTTGTTATTTTGATGTATTCAAAGTTTTAAAATTGTCTGAACAAGTTTACAAGGTATGTATTATTACATAAGGTTGTTTGTTATATCCCATTTGCCTATCATATTTTTTTTTCTAAAAATTAATAACATTTTTTCAAAAATTGGAATAAAAACTTAATTTAGATTTTTTTAGTATGTTTCCTATTTTATTTGATATCAATTCTAATGTATTTTTAACTTTAAAAATAAAAATTCATGCATTTAAAGGTTAAAAATAATCTTCAAATGTATTATAACATACAGGACATATTATTCCAATATGCATTAACTAAACAAATTCAAGAATGCTAAAACACTCATGCAACATCTGTTTCTTCTATATAATCTTCAAATGTATACAGTTGTGTATTTTTTTTTCAGTTAAAGATGCAAATAGCAGTAAACACAGACATAGCAATCATACACAACATTATTTTATCAAAGTGCGAAAATACAACTATGAAGCAGATCAAACAAAGATATCAAATCTCCAAGTCAACTGAAAACTGTGCTTTGCCAAAATTAAATAAAGTCTTATGCAATCCAATCTAAATCTACTCAGTAAAATAATATATATATATATTAGAACTGCAGAGTAATCCTTTCCTGCACATTATGCCTTTCCACTTTAGAGGCAGTTCTCAAAAGATGAAAATAACCATGTTAAGTGGCCATTGAAAGTTGCCTTTGAAGCGCAAAGGTTGATTAATGCTCATGTGTTTACCTAGATTTCTTTCTTTCTTTTTTTTTTTTTTAAAAAATTTCCCATATTGCACTTTAACTTAACTTTGCAGTTACATACAATTACAACCATTCAATTTCATAATTAGTTATGCTCAGTACATCATAATTGCCCTTTATATTTGAAATTTATTTCATACATGCTGCTTTGATGAAAGGTATAATGTAGTATATTTTACAAAGTTCAGCTTCATAAAATATTGTCAACATTAATGCATGAGTTATGTAAAAGGAATATTGTTAAAGTATATTTTTAAAGTGGAATTTACAGAAAAGAATTTCCACTTCTCAATGCAGGATAGCTAATCAAATATTATTCCAACATCAAATTTAATGCAAAATTATAGGATCATTGATTGCATTGAAATTATATAAAATAATCTTACTAACCCTTTGATCACTATTCTTGTAACTTAGTTACTATTTAAGGAAGATTCATATTAATTTTAGCATATAAGGTATAATTACAGTATGCTTTTTGTACAAAATTTCTTACAATAAATTATTTTTTATTGATTGAAAAAGTAAATGTTTTGTCTCATAAAACTTTATACTAAAAAGATGCACTCACAGTATTACATGGGATACATTCACATACATACTCACTTCAATGACTAGACTTAAATGAATTAAAATTCAAAATTCAACTGAGAGTTTATCAAGATAGTAATATTTGTTTAACATAGAAATAACTAATGTATAACAAAAACTGGAAAAATTTGCTAAAAATTGGTAAATTTCACTGGCCAATGAAACATAAAATATCATAATTTCCTCTAGATTTCATCTTTTGATATCAGAATTATTTTATTTGAGTCAGACATCCAGAAATAAAATATCTAAATTAAAACCATTTGCATAAAACTACAATTCATTTAATAGATTTCTAGATGATTCAGCACTTTTTTTCCTTTTTTTCTCCTTATACAAAACACATATTGTTACTGCTCTCTAAAGAAAATTGCTCTTGAATAACTAATCATAATCTATACTAAAAACAGTTACGTATTTGGAAAATGTTTTGATTAATTTAGTTTTTCTGAAGTTACAGGATATTAAGTCGTCAATGGAAATTTAACATTTCAAACAAAAAGACCAACCAATTCAGTTAGATTAGGCGATTTGAATATGCAATGCATACAACAGGGTTGCCACTCAAACAGGAGAATGAAATTCCCTGACTTTTCCAGGTGTGTTTTAAGAAAATTCCAGTCTAGCCGCATAATGCACTTGGACTGTGCTAAGAGGTAAATTAATTAGGGTCCCACTTGAAAACACAAAATTTTGTCAATTACATATGACTTATATATAATATATAATCTCCAAAGCATTACTATTTAAATTATAATAGTTGCTTTCTCCACTGAAGATTGAGATTAGAATCTGCCCAATCTGGATCAAAAAGCGTATTTTTTTGCAGACATTTTGCAGCTGAACGAAAGAAAAAAATCTATTTAATGATATTTTTAAATAAATTCAAGTATTTTTATTTATTTAGCAGCATACATGAGCAAAAAATATGTGCATTAAATTTCATGATGTCATCATACTGCTAGAATTAGCTTCAGGATCACGCCAGAGAAAATTTACTGAAATTTGAAAGTATTATATACTAATAATAAATAAACTTAGAGGGAAGAAGCAACATTAAATGATATGAATAACATTAAACTAATTAGAAACCGAATTAAAATAATCAACGATATTTTAGCGAATATAATTATATTAAATGGTTAACCTAGATGACTGATTACTATTTTTTTATTTTACTGCCAAATGACAAATAAGGCACTCATTAAAAAGGAAAAAATTTTTAAAAAAAAAAAGTGCTTAAAAGATTTTGCAGTAAAATCTGCTATACGCTGCGGCCTTGGCACGATTTTGAAAATTGCCGCCAGCACCAAAATGACCCGTTTACTGCCCATTATGTCGTCGCCAAATCCCGTGTGTACCGTACATGAAGGTTAGAATAGAATACATGGAGGCTATTCTTACCTCCATGGTGCCGTATGCTAGGATTAAACCAATTTAGTTTTATACAAGAACACGTATTTTCTATAGTTCAACATGCACTGCACATGCGCAAGCGAGTCTCTCGATTCTCGAGGTTACTAAACCAAAGTTGCTGGAAACTTGCTTTGCCTTTCTAAAAGAGAAACTGATGCGAAAATTGACTTTATGCCAGCTGCCCAAATGATGCTCACGCGCGCCGAGAAAGTAATCGCTTCCAAAATCGCCGCAAAACTCGCATTTTTTGGAGGGATCGCTGTATGAAATTTCCTGACTTTTCCTTGAATTTTTTGGTCTATTTTCGAATTCCTTGACTTTTTCCGGTTTTCCAGGTAGCGTGGCAACCCTGATACGAGAACTATTTTCCCAGAAGGAGGGATGCCTTTTGTAGATGCCTTTCTAAAGAGAACTGGCTCGAATTCTTGTTGTACATGAGGAAAACTATGAAAACCAACCATGCAGCAAACCTGTTCACCTTGGATCAAACACAGGTCGAACTCCAGGCAATCAGCAGTCAAACTTACTCAATTTCACTGCAAATACTCCTTTTCTTAAAACTGTATATATATTACAAAATTCTTTACTCTTGATATTATACAGAGCTTTCAATACAAATGCAAGCTGAAAACAGAACTCATCAAAAAACAAAGCATGTTAACATGTTAGACATTTAAACTAATACTCATAGCACAAATTAACAGACTTGAAATCAGTAGGATCATGCTCATAGCTTCACTGCACAATGCAATTACTCAGATTAAAATTTCCTAAAGCACTTAAAATACAGTACTAACACAAATGATCCTCCATGTTTACGACATTTAGATCAATACAATTATCCAGAGATAAAACAGTTTTACTTATACTGCTTCTTATCTTTTGAAACTGATCACACAAGACCAGATGAGTGCTTTATTAGCTACTGAATCCACACACTAGAAAAATTTATGACATAACCATTTAATGACTATTAAGGGTAATTCTTGATCTTCAACAAGAAAGGACATTAGTAAAATATGTACAATTACATTATTTTCACATAAACTAGTCTTAAAATGAAAAATTAAGACTTATATTGCCTGTTACAAGTATGTATACAAATGCCATCAATCTAAGAATGTGGTACACTGCAATTATAAATACCATGATTTATAAAACTCTGGGTAATCAAAAATAACAGCAAGTCAGATGCTTCCAATGAAGTATAGATAATTTTGATACCCAGCAAACACAAACTTAAACTGAATAATCAGAATGTGATTTTTATTATCTAGACAGAGATTGAATTAAAAGTAATTTTTGTAATGAAAGTGCATTGAAAAGTCATGTGTCATAGTATTAGCATTTCTAGGGAAAAAGTCAATTTTGCTTAACACCACTGATGTGCAAAAATATAGGTACCTTCCTTCTATGTTTTAAATTAAAACTGTCTACTTGTACATGTCATTTGCATTTTAATAGCCATTAAAATGAGTCATAAACCATTAAATGAGTCATAAGTTGAAAACATACCATTATCGTGAGGAATAGGAACTTGAATATTTTTTTACAATGATAAATGATATATGCTGTTGCTTTATGCAATGTCTCTCTAGTCATTACTGTCCTATCCAAAGTGGTTAAGACTGCACATAGGCAGGTAATTAAGGGATACTGGCTGTTTGCATGTATTTTTTTGGTGAGGTTTCCAATGTGTATAGTGAATATGAGCCAATTTTCCTTAAAACGTTATCCACAAAGCTGTCCCTTATAGAAAGAGCTCTAATGTGCTTTGCCATATTCTAATAACCAACCAACCGTAGCTGTTACTGAAAAGGGTAATCTGAAAAGGCACTTTTTTTAAATTTTATATAACAAATATCAAACAAATTATTTATAAGTTGTGACTTGAAAAAGTTAAATAAAATTAGGAATCTTAAGACTCAATTGAAAGCTCAACAAACTATTTCGAAAATGCTATGTTTAAATTACATGTAATAATTATTGCATCATTCAAAGTATACTATATTTTAAAGTGGGATGATGTATACAACATCATTATGGGCAACTTATGAAACTTTCTTGAAGTGTCCGATCCATAGTTTAAAAGATTTTTAGAACAAAATTATTGTTGCAATTTAAGATCTGCAATTTTCTTGAAGTACTGTGATGCAGCAGATTGAGAAAAATGACTGAATAACAGAACAGTTATTCAGAACATGATATTAACAGATGTTCTTGTTTCCTCTTTGATAAGCCTGTTGATATAAGTGACACAACACAATTGCTTGGTTTTTATTCTTAGGTTTTTTTAAAGATTATGCATCTAAAAAAAGGATTGTTGGGTATGATTCACTTGAAAGAAAGGATTAGAGGTGCAGATATAGTCAATTCTTTAAAAACACAGTTTCAGCACAACAGCCGCAGGAGAAGCCTATCAGCTGTGGAAATAGATTTATAACTGTATGCTAAAAATGATGAAAAATTTTTATGTTTTTTAGTAACCACTATATAATTCACCAACAAGTGTTACCAGTAAAAGAATAAATGCAAAAGAAAGGATAAACATAGCATTCAAAATCGTTAATTCCATTTGAGGAACTTTACTCAAAGAGCATTTCTTCCAACCTCAACTTGGTGAAGAATAGCCAGCATTATTATTATACACCAATGCAGCTAGTAAAATCAACACTTTTTTTTAATAAATTTCTGTAACAATTCCATTTATTAAATGAGATAAAAAAATTTCTTAAAAAGCAGATTAAAAACATGCAGATTAAAGCAATGAAATTTGGCTCAGGTATTCAAAATTTAAATCAAAGCTATTTGATTTAAACTTAAAATTGCAAGTAAAAACAAGACAAAACTTGAAATCACCTGTAGCATTAATCCAAACAAAACAAAATTTAATATGTTAATAGAAGGTCTTCAACAAAACAATTTGAAACATTTTCCAGATATGTCTGATCACCTATGAAAACGTCAAAATCATAATAATAACATTGAAAAGTACATTGCAGAAATTAAAAAGGTGATTAACCCCTTAATGATCGCATGATTTTCAACAAAACAGTAAAAAAGTGCCTATTTTTTATTCAAGAAAGTTGTTTAAAAATACACTTATGAACACACGTATTCATTTTTAATTTTTGGAATTTTTTAGCTTGAAATCAAGGGTACTGCCATCTGGTACGCAAAATAAGAAATAAAAAATTTTCCGGGTATAACAAATGGATTGTTTTTAATCTTTTTGGTGCATTTCTTTTTAATACACCTGCCCAGAAATATCACTGGCACGAGAATTAGAGGCTGAAACCTCACCCCATGATTTTGATGGGAGCAAGGGAGGAGTAGAAGATACAGAGGTCCGATTTCATGATTTTGGAAAATATTATTGCACTGCAGTTTGTTTTTCTCTTTTAAAAATATTTAAATGCACAACGTTCTGCCCCAAAATTTCAGAACACATTTAAATGAGAGAAGGAAAACATATTAGAAATAAAATCATGGGTCTATAAACTAATTTAACTTTACAAGCTCACTTGTTTTAGATTTTTACTTGCTTACTTGAAGATTTTAAGAAATATATTAATCAAGAAAGTATCTCAATATCTCCAAAGGTAACAAACATATCTATTCTTGTTTTGGATCTAAGTATTGATATAAACTAGCTTTTTCATATTTAAAGTTCATGAAGACTAAACATCATTCCCTACTTACTGATTCTGTAGTTACTCATTCTCATTATACTTACTGATTCCATTACCATTACCTCTGCCTGGATATACAACCAAATTTATGAGCGCTTGATTGGAAATATGCAGATGAAAACTTCCCATTAATGATAAGGTAATAAAATTTAATCTGTATTTTTTCTGTAACTACTTTACAATTAATGTTAGTACAATATATTGGTTTAATACCACCCCTTTTTCATTACTACAAACTACTTCACAAGACATAAATCTGAATACATTAAATGTCAAGATTTTAGTATGCCGATTGCAATACATTTTTAAGGAAAATGTCAATCATATGTGCATGGAAGATGGCCATTATAAAGGAATGCACACAAATCCCTATATTGCACAGAAAAACTTATATTATAGCATAGGACACTGATTAAACTCAGATTTTAAACATGATCAAGTGATCAGATGCAGCCAGTGTGCAAAATTTCAACCATGAAGTTTTTGCTGTGTTAGCAAATGTTCTGTTCTACCATATGTCTTTAGGAAACAGAATATATAGAAGCTATCTTACACAGGCACAAAGAAATCACAGACATGTCTGCAGATGCATAGAATTCACATAATGATGCAGCAAATGGTGAAACACAATCACATATAATTATTCAGAAACAGTTAACAATAAATTCCAGTACGTCTCCAGGTGAAATATTGCCATATAACAGCTCAACTACACAATGAATTTTTAGCACCTAGTAGCAGCACATAAACCACACATTAACTCAACCAACATAAAGTGTCAGTTAAAGTGATGTAGTACATGTGTTCTCAATACTTTTTCAGTAGCGCACTCATTCAGGATCGATTTCCATAAACGAATTTCCCTTCATATTTGTAAATTATTTGTAATCTATGTAGTAAAATTTATGTTATAACAGAATATATTCTTCAAATTTATATGTTATAACAGAAATAAAGTCTGACAATAGGACTAAAAACACTACAATAATATGGTGAACTCAAAGTGTATGGTTAAATTCAAAATTCGAAAATTACAATACTTGCCATAAATACATATGTGAATTTTTAAAAACATAGGTTGAATAATAAACTAAATTAAAATTCAGAGCTGTGAATAAATATATAAAACTTGTTTTGATGTAGTATTTATAAAACACAAATATTTTATATAAAACATATATTCATGCAAAACCACGATGGTCGGATTCGAGTCTGGAGACACCGTGGAGAGAGGATGCTGAACAGCTGCGTTATGCACCGCCACACAGGTCCTGCATTGGGTACTATGGTATGGGGCAGTATTGGATATCACTCTGGCACTCCTCTAGTACGCATTGCCGGTACTTCAAACGGCCAGTGCTACATCTCCGAGATGCTGGAGCCAGTTGTCCCTCCTTACCATTAGGGGTTGCCCACAGCCATATTTAAACAGGATAATGCGCGACCACATGTGGCACGCATTGTCCAAGGGTTCTTCGTTAATCGCCAGATTGAATTGCTTCCCTGGCCGGCTCGCTCTTTGGATCTTTCGCCGATAGAAAACATGTGGTCCATGGTTGCTGAACGATTGACCCAGATTACATCCCAAGCTGCCACACCAGATCAACTTTGGCAACATGTGGAAGCTGCTTGGTCTGCTGTACCCCAAGAACACATCCAAAATCTCTTTGAATCAATGCCGAGGCATGTGGCAGCGGTGATCTCCAACAACGGCGGCTACTCTGGCTACTGATTCTAGAATGAACCCCACTTCACAGAAGTCTATAAATTTAATCATTTGATACTTGGTCAACATGCTATCTACTAAATAAATTTTGTTGTGATATCTCTTCTTTCTTAGTGTTGCAATTTCGATGGCCAGCAGTGTAGATTAAGTACATGCTTATTAACGTAAAGCTACAAATGGCTCATGAAATTAATTATGATTCCTTGGATCATACTTTATTTGGATAACTGAAGCAATTCTACAGTTACATGCAGTAGACCTCTGACCCTAAGGAACAAGTGCTTTTATTATATCAAAACCAATCAGACATCATGTCCTTTATATGTGCACAACATACTCATTTCTTAATTTTTGGGGTTTACTTTTTGAAATTTTACATTACTTAAATACTATACAATCACTAAAAGTATTTCATACACATTCAGATGTATATGGGGTGTAAGCAAACACTGAAAATAAATATAGCATGCACTGGAACAATGTTAAGTGCACTGCGCAGTCAGCTTCAGATTAGAGGTGAACAACAGTCTGCACATAATCATAGATATGCTCATTAACAAATATTTGTTACTTTGAATATAAAATTTATACAAGTAATTCCATCACAGATCTTTTATTATAAATGTGATTCATTCAAATATATTTTTCTGGCCATAAATAAAAAATACACACCCAGTATAGTGTGAAAACTACAAAAATTTTATGAGATACATCCCTTAAATGTCAGATTTTCTATGACCACAGAACACAAAACTCTACATGCTTCACCACGTTGAGATTGATATTATACATAATCGTACCTTCTCAAATTTAATACTTGGCATTGACACTTTGACACTTTTCAACTTTCCCAGAATATCAGATGTCCTACATAAACACACACATCACAATGGTCTTCAAGATGATTTTTTTAAAACAAATTTTTACCAAATACGCCTATAAAAACGATTAATTACAGAAATGATAGTCATCCATTACAGTGTATGTTTATACATTTTTAAAGACTCGAGACGTCACAGTTGATTAGGAATCAACTTGTAAAGAACAACTATTTTAGGTATTCATAGCAGAATAAATACATAAAGCAAAATGACATATTCTACTTCAATGAGGCTGCAAAAAATGAACGAACATATCAGTGTTAGATGAATGAATGCAGAAAGATTTTTAATTTACTGACAAGCATTATTCAAATTTTAATCAGGAGTTTCAATTGAAAGAGCAGGTACAACAACCCTGAGTTCAGATTGAGATGAGGCACTTTTTTTCTTAGAATGAGAATATGGTGGTTTACCACAAGTTATAACTTGAATAGATGGCTCAGTATCTTCAGGTTCATTGCTATGTAAACTATATGATATGTTTCCGTATTCCTGCAGAAGTGGACAAACACTAAGCAAAAACTGGCAAAAGTCTTTTCTTATACCAAACCACCCTGGAAAATAATAAATAAATAAATAAATGAAATAATTCTAAATAATTATTCTACATTAAAGAGATAGGACAAAATATATCAATTTAGGCAAAACACAGCATTATATTTAAGCAGCTGCCAGCAGAACTACTTTTAGACTGCTAAAATGCACACAATGTCAATGTAAAGAATTAGCAGGATGTAGCTTACACTTGTTTATATTTGCCACTGATTTCAGTTGAAAAGACTTAAAATATTTTGAAAAAACTATTCAAATATTTCCAACTGAAATGAATGATAAAAATTCTATTTGCCAGTTACCAAGTCACTGTAAAATAACAGCATCTGTATTACACTTCTTCTCTCAAGTCCACCATATAAATGAAATTTCAAATTTTTAGTATGTTTCATGTTAGCACCTTAACGTCATTTAATTACCATTACAAATATTTCCTAATATATTACATTTAAAAATGTGAACTATCATACTTGATATGATCAACCATCACACTTGGATACTTAGGTATTATAAAAAAAAACTAGGATATTTAATATTGCACACAATTAAGAAATACGATTTCCAATTTAGAACAGACACACATTTAATACAAAACAGAAAATATACATACAGTGGTTTCCACCTTTTGATCCAAATGCTAATAAAATCAGGACTATAAATGTGAAATACAAAGGAATACATGTTGCAACATATGTCAAACTGCTCTCACTATCCAGCTTGTTAGAAAGTAAAACCTATAATACACACATACAGGATAATTTGCATTAAAGGTATATCAAATTGCTTTGTTGGGATACTATGTTTACTGAAATGGATATACTTTAATTAATAATGAATGAAATACAAAAACTTAATATATACAAAACACAAAACAGATTGAGAAATTTTAAATAATAAGCATTTAGAAATATTCCTGTACACAGATTTTTTTTTCCAGAATTAATATAATAGAAAATTCTACACTTCATGTAGCTGAACTGCCAATAAGAGCCAAAAACACTGAGATATGAGTTCTGGAAATTAAAAAAATACTCCAATATTAGCAAAATGTTCTGTCACTTACCTATTAAATACTAATCATCAAGTAACAAAACAATTATTAACATGAGATCAAAGAACATATAAAAATTCTTCTTTAAACATTATAAAATGAATGGAGTATTAAATGAATTGTTATTCCATCTGATTTTCTTTCACAGCACACCTATAACTACAATCATTGTAACTACTATACATCAGAATATGTATGAAAATATTTAATGTTGATGACTGAAAACATACACAAAAAAAAAATCTTAGTTCTAAAATAAAAAGTAGAATTTTTTCATACTTCTATCAGATCAAAAATGTTACAAATTTAAACTTTTACATGGCCGCAGTATTATATATGTGATTCTTCCACACCACAAGTAACTCACAATGAAACATGAAATTTTACAGCATACTCCAGTTTCCCTTACGAATTACTTACAAAAGAATTTATGGCAGATGGAAAATATAATTCTGCAACAAAGCACAAAGGTTGTTGCTTAGCATGCATATCTTCTTAAAAAATTTGCTAAAAGGAATGGACTCATATTTACAAAAAACCTTAGACAACTCCTTTAGTATCTTGAACTATAAATCTGGGAGGAATTACAGTTTCATTAACAGATTCTTATCCATTTAGCTACCAGTGGACACAAGGACTATATATTCAAACACATAGATTACTTCTGTTTCTAACTAAAATCTACTTTAATATAAACATTTCTTTCTGCATTTTCGATTTCTTTAAATGATAAAAACAGCATAATACCTCCTAGTTTAAAAATTTTAATGTTAAAATAAAAACACTTCTTTCACATTTGAACCAGAATGAATTTGACTCATTTCTGAAGAGACTAGTTAATTTTTATAATTAATTGTGAAGATGCACACTGATTTACATACAACAAAGATTAAGTTAACTTCAAAATATAATAGTTGAAAACCTTATGAACAATACTGCAAACCCAACAAGTAATGCCTTTCATTATCAAGCAAAATCCACACAACTGTGAAATTATATATATATATAATTTCACAGTTTATATATATATATATATGTAATATTTCAGTTATTTTAACACATCGTGGGTGAGTGGTGAGGCTATTCCATTACACGTTTTGGCAGATGTTTGACGAAGCTGGGATGATTGAACCATGGAGAAAAATACAACTCAGGACTTTCACTTTTAACAGCATATCTTTATTTTCATTTAGAGCAGATGATTTAATTTAGAGCAGATTATTCAGTAATTGAACTACTAGATACGACTGACTTTAAACTTTAATACGTTATAATATTCTAGCAAAGAAAGAGGAGCATTGCGAAAATGTTAACAGGATGAAGGCGAGAAGGCATCTGTATAGGAAAACTTATGATGCAGCATTTATACGAGGAGGTTATATAATAGGCGCGAATGTTCCAGAAGGTACTGGTCTAGGGGAAGATCCTGAATTGCCGAAAATTAATTAAAGGTTGCTGGTTCGCAAAGAGCAAAGCCATCGTATTTTTACATATATATCCTCTTGAATATATATATGTGTGTGTATGTGTATGAAAAATAATATGTAAAAGATAAATTTAAATTAGCAACGTAAATTAATTTCTCCTCTGTATTCTAAAAATAGTAATAGTAATCTTCGCAGTGCATCATTTCAAGATTAATCCATGTCATATGATTCTTACGTAATTCTGATGATGTAAATGGAACGAAAATTCAAACAGCCAATAATAATTTTACAGCAGTATTAATTATCCAATCAAAATGCATTGAGAACCAAAACTAACTCAGTCTGAATTAAGATTTCACCCTAAACACAAGGCATTTGCTCGCTACTTTTCAGCCTAGCTGGACTGCTGTCTGCTGCTACCTTCTTGCTGCAAAGTTATCAAAAATGTAAACCTCTTGAAACAGCACAAATAACGTGCAAATTGTATGTGGCCGCAATATGCTTCCTGAAAATAAAATGAAGATTTAATGTGTCTTGGCTCCTAGTCTCGTATTTATTATGGATCAATATTTCTACGCCATGAAAATTCATGCTGTTCATTACTTCTAAGTTTGTTTCTATTACATATATACATTTAAGCGGATTATAAAATATAAAATTTTTGTAACCTGTATAATACTTTTATATTTATTTGTATTTTTATTGCAATTTAAGGTTAATTCATTTTATTTTAAATAAAATATTTATGTCACAAGGTTAAATTAGAGAGCACTTTATAATTCTCGCTTTTTTAAATTTTTCTGGGGGTTAAAATAACCTTTTTGAAAAACACAGTGACCATGTAGTTTCATGGATCATCACAAAAATAAATGGTCACTGTAACTTTCAAACTGATTATTATTTATTACTAGTAAAATCCTTAAATGATTATAATTTTTGACAGTAAGACAGGCATGAGTTTTAAAGATCTACTGCGATCATTTGACACATAATAAATGAGATTTACTAATAGTAATGTGAAGTGTCATCTTTCACGACTGATATGCCGTCTGATAGAACTCTATTTTCGTGGGAAAAAAACACAAAGCTGTCATGACAATAGAAGATGCAAAGACATGAACATGTTCAAAATACGAAAGAACTTTTTTTTTTCTATTTTTCTTTACTTTGACAGTTTTCTTGTAAATATTTGTGTCCCTGTCATCCATTTTCATAGTGTGTAAAAATTGTTACTATCTCCATTAACTATTCAAGTTAAAAGTGTATTATTAGCCCCTAAACATTAAATTCTTCAGCCATTTATGAAGTAAGTTATCAGAAGTCAAGGCAAGAATAATAAGTATCTCATCAATAGTAATGAATTATAGAAATAGCAAAGTAAATTTCAGCTTTGGTATTTGATTGAAATTATAACTGCCTACAAATTGTTTTATACTTAATTTATAACTGTATAATTTATTGTTAGGCACTAACATTTTTTAGCGAGATGCTACTACATTACTATTATATTATGGTGAAAGAATATTTTAAGTCTGAGGGTTTGTTTCTTCATAAAATAGTATTTTTTAATCTATTAATTAATATTAAAAAAATAATTGCTTATGCATAAAAAACGAATTAATTATTTATAGCATAGTTATCAGTTTTATATATAAAAGAGATGTTTGTTATAACAGTTTTCTAGTATATTGTTAGATGTCTACATACACACACGCATACATTTTGACAATCACATGCATAAATGATAAGTGAATTTATATGTTGATGCCATTACAGTTTTCTATTATACTGTTATATGTAAACATACACACATGCACATATTTTGATAATCATATGCTTAATGTTATATGAATTTATATGTTGATGCCTTTCTATTCATTTGCACAATCTGAGAAAAATTTAGTCGAATTTTGCACTTAATTATTGGTTAGCTAATATTTTTGCTTCGGAAATAAAATGGCCTTTTTTTTCCTACTGATAATTTCATACAGATAATTGAAAAATGTAAATGAATAATTATAAAAATGTTGTTTTAAGTAAGTATAGTTATCCAATAATAAATAACTCAAACAGGAAAAATTGTGTCTATTTGTGAATTGCGCAGAGACGAATGTTTTATGGTAAGAATTGCAGAGAGGAGTGTGGCTAGAATTCTGCAGGGATGGTTGGCACCACTTAGCTGGTATCTGCACTAATGTTCGCGGTTTGATCGTAACCAATTTTCACTGCCAATTGGGATAATACGGTAGTATGAAAATTAGCTGAACAGCTATAAAAATGCTACTTAAGCTCATCCTCTGGAATTCAGCTTTCTGCACAGGTCATTTTCAAAGTTCCTAAACAAAAGCAATATTCTAACACTAAACTGAAACTATGAATCAAGGGCACCTACAATATGAGGGAAAAATCATATCAGTTCACAGTTGTATCATATCTTTTAATTGATATACCTGTGAAAGCAATAAGGCAAATTTCTTAATGCATTTTCTGGAATACTTCATAAATTAAGACTAAAAGTACTACAGGACATAAAAACAAAATGAACTCATAAAAAATCAGAATAAATATACATACCAGATATATTAAAAGAGGTATCACTATTACACTGTAAGATACAGCAGAATGCATACTTGTACGACGTTGCTCAACACTAACTTCGGGTGTGCGTAGTAAAATGCTTGCAAATATGATAGCATATAAAACACCTATAACGGCCATACACATGACAATCCAAAGAGGAACAAATACTACCTGTTAAAATATTCAGTAAAAATGAAAGAATTTGCAACATTTAAAGTTTTACATATCATCTGTGAACTGAGTATATCAATTAACAAAAACGGAGCAAAGTGATGGAAGAGGAAAATATACTGCAACCATTTTTTTTTCATTTACCACAAAAAAAATGTCTTGATATAATTCATATGTGATGACTTAAAGAAATATTTCCACTTGACATATACAACAAACATTGAAATATAATAAAACATAGCATTATAAAGAGAAACATGCAGATTGGTACAGCTACTCTAAGATTAAAACCAACAAGTATATCAGAACTATGGAAATCAGCTCCATAAGAAGTAAATAAAAAGATCTTAAGCTATTAGAAACCATGAATGCATGAAAAGATTTCAATGGTTAAAACTTAACCTCTGTCATATTAAAGGTAATAAGGTTAGAGCAAATCTCCTATATTTTTCATATTACAGGATCACTATTACCTAAGTAAGACTGCTCATGGCATGCCCTTGGTTGGCAGCATATTAAAATTATCCTAGAACTTCTTGAATCATTCTAAAAGTAAAAACCTACAATATATACCATCAAAAATGTTCTTAAATACAACTCAGAGATATTTTGCATATGTAAGACAACAAATCCTAGAAACAGCTTGACTTCTCATATTTATTTATAAAAAAGAGGACATGAGTTTCTTATAACAACATTCAACCTAAAACTGCTACTGGTTATAAAAATTAAGGATAAAACAAACTATTCTTTAAGCTTTATGCCATTTCCTTCAAAATACATAGTTCCTCTACAAAACCAAAATCGATATAAAGTTAAATTTTCCCTTTCAACCAAAAAATTTTCAAAAAACCTACATGAATTTCCCTTATCTGTTAATCACAAAAATAATTTATTGCTTCTGTACAATCTGAACAAGTATGAAGCAAATATAAATACAGTATAAAAACACTGAAGATAAAGAACTCATGGTTGGAAGTGGAATGGTCTCAAACGGCTAGACATTCTTGATTGTCTTTGAAAGCAATCCCTTCCCTCCACATTTAAACCTGATGAATGTATTTGAAATGTTGCAGTCAAAATATTCCAGAAATCCGGACTCAGAAAGCAGACTTCCCAAAGAAATTTGCCACAAAACTTTTCAGAGGGATCAAGAAAGTGTACGAAACAGTTCTAATTTCCCATCACCTTTTTTTTTTTTTTTTTTTTTTTTTAACATCACATTTCATAATTGCCTGCAATCTGAAGAAGATGGCATACAAAGTGGCACACTTTTCTGTTTTGCTCCAATTTTAGTATATGTACTGCTAAGCAAGTAAGTTGTGTTATATGGTTACAAACTATGTTATGTTTGTTTATATGAATGACTCCAGTATGAGGCAGCTCCTTAAACATGATGGTTTTTAAAATTCCCCTACATTTTAGTCTTATTTTTCAGTTTAAATTTGCTTCATTTATATTTAGCCATACATTCTATCTATTAAATAACAATATGGTACAGATTTTGTTCTTCACCTAGCTAGTGTTCTTTTAAAGTCTGAGAATCAGTCATATGGGAGATAGCAATGTAGTATTTTAAAATTCTGTAGCCAACAACCCCCCCCTCTAAAAAACACTCTTATTTACAATATTTTTAAATGTCCATGCACAGCAATTTAGCAGATAACATTTTATCAGTATATTTCTAAATGAGAATAATATCAGCATAATTTTAAACACGAACATACCAAGCTGGATAACGTTTCCTTCTCAATAGAAAATGGAAGACGGCTGCAATTTTCCAATGAGTACCTTCAAGATATCGAAGATACTTATTGGGAAAGAAAGCTCTCTAAAGAGCTACTTTTCAGGAATATATACTTTTAGAAAATGTATCATAAAACGCAATACATTTTAGAGACAATACATACACACATTTCTTTAATAATACATGAGCATTCTTGCAGTCTTGCTTAACAAGAAACATACTGTTCAACAAAGAAATACACCACCATGACAAATTTATCTAATGAGACAAAACTTAACAGACAGATAGAGAAATGTGCGCTCCAAAAACTATTTCAATTTTAAATATGGGCACAGCAACTGAATACATTTGCTACAATTTAGGTGATATAACTATTAACATTACTGATTAAATGGATACTGGAATTCTATCCAGGAATACTATAGGCCATGTATTATTGACTAATACTCATCGTTTATTTTCATTTCAAACAAACTAAAATAAATGTTCCAGCAATAAACAATCATACCCTAAAAACTCTTTATTAGTGAGAGATTTGGAAGTTGCATGAAGCAAGGTTTCACATGCAGACACTTTGCAAAGGATGCCTGCTAATGTTAAATAGATGTGGATGTTCACAATTTCACTAAGAAATGCCATTTGGTAAACTCAGAAAATATTGCAGTTGCGCTGGTTATAGTACCTCATCAATAATAGCATGTCATCAGTGTTATCATTATGCATACTACACATGATCAGCCCAATAGCTGTCAGACCATAATGCCATGCTGATGCTATACAAAACTCAATGATGGCAGAAGGATCAACTTGATTGTCACATTGCTTCCCACTCTCATTTAGGAGATCATTGTTGAAACAGAACAAAGATGAAGAGTGAATACAATACTGTACCACTCCCTGGACTTTTGAGAGAAGACCACGACACTCATCAAGCAATTCAGGAATAAGGCACTCTTTTAATACACTGCCATTGTTTTAGTCAGTCATTTTTGCAATTACCTACTTGATATTCATTTGGTTCTTGTTAAGTATTAATTTTGTTGTCATTAATTTGTTTACTCTGTTATTAATATTTGATCATTATTACGTGCCTAATTGATTATTTTGGAACAAAGATGATGTCAGCACTAGTTTCCAAAACATAATACAACAAAGCAAGTGTGGTGACAAAAAATTCCTTAAGCAAGTTTTATTTCAACAAATGAAGTGTTAGCAAAAGACATTTTCGGGAAGATATGATTACAAGAAAGATGTTTTTATAAATATAAATGGATATTAAAGGCTAAATTTTAAATAGATAGTTTACACATTTGATTTGCTTTGTATCATCAGATACTGCAATTCGTGTGACAGGAACTGCAATTCATGCAATTGCACAGGATATTTTAAAGTGAACAAAAACTTCAAGTGAAAAATGCATTCATAATGCAATCAAACATGTTACAAAAGTGTCAATTAAATGCATATGATGCATTAGTATACCTAAAAAATTAGTTAACTGTGATCTGCCTTCATTTGATGACATCCAAAGTGATGTGGATTTAATTGTATTGTTAAGTAATAGCAAATTTTAATATAGCACATAGAAGGCTATAGCGGGTATTGTTGTGATATTTTTGTTTTAATTTATATTAATTATGGTGGACTACTTAGAAATGAAATTCACCAATCTCGCAATAGTGGGTTTTTTTAAATATTACCATGAAAGTATTTTTGCATATATATATGGTTAAAAGGTTATACAAAAGTTTTAATGGATGAAAGAGTTTTACCTCAAATGATAATAAACTTAAAAAATTGAACAGCATTAAGCAATTTTATTCGAATAATCAAAAACTACAGTTTTATTAGTTTTCTTTGGGCATCTGAAATTCCAAATGCTGTATAATTTATGTTTTAAAAAAAGTAATGCTATGTGTGTTTGTTAACAAATATGAATGCTTGAATTTAGGATTTTTTTCATCATCATATTTAAGTATGTTTCAACATAAATTGTTTAGCTTTACAAATGTTCATAACAATAACAGAATTCATCGTATGTATAGAGGGATTTCTTTTATTCATAGTAACTGTTCAATGTATCAGAAAGAAGTATTTGTTGAATAACTTTCTTTAAGCCCAAGTATCAAATTTATGAAAAAATTTAATACTTGAGCACAAGTCAAATATTGATTGTAATCCCTGTTAACTTCAGAATCCTTCTTCAATGTTCCATTCACAAAGCAATTTTCAATCTATACTGAGATTAGTTTCAATCCTCAATTATTTGCCCATCACTTCTTTTAGTTACAGTTATTTAGAAAGGTAACTAAAATGTCCTTAGAAAGCTTAAAAGATGAAAATAATTATGATGGCCATTTTCAGAAAGCTTATTTTAATTAAATAGGCAGTGTATAAATGATATTTTTCAGGTAAAAAGTTAACATCCAGTCAATAAATGGACTTCCCATATACAACACCACACAGAAAGTGCCACTATATTTTCAGTCACTGCCTTCTCTTCACAAGGTCACACCATTCCTCGCCTCAAGTACCACTAATGTGACACCACTGCATACCTTCAAGACAATAGTTTTCTGTTAGTGTTAGGTTTCGAAAAGAACTTAACCGCACACCTAGAACAACCAAGTCAAGGAACTGTCTTGCTATATTTGCGTAATAGTACTTTTAAAACATCTCACAGAATGTTGCCAGCTGTGGATTATGTGACCACTACTGCATGATGTTTGACACATTGATTTCTGTGTCACTGATATTCCAGTCTCAATTCAATGAACAACCATACTTTCTCCTAAGCAGTCTCCAAATTTAAACCATGACTGTAATACACTCACGTTTGTGAAAATTGCAACACCAAGAAGGAATCGTCATAATTGAATGCAATTTAATACACAGTTGAGTGGTAGTGGTACAAATAAATGATTAAATGTTCAAAGCAAACAAACAGGAACAAGAGATCAGAATCAGTATTTTGTGTGGCCACCACGCGCCGCAATAAGTGCTGCTACACGACGTGGCATGGAGTCAAAGAAAGTTTGAATGTCTGACTGAGGAAGAGCATTCCATATCGTTTGTACGCGTACCCAAAGTTCGTCTGCAGACGCAACAGGACGAGGATCACGAGCAAGACGCCGACCAATGACATCCCACACATGTTCAATTGGCGACATATCCGGGGAACACGCAGGCCAAGGAAGAAGCTGTACCTGCTGCGCTGCAAAGAAGGATTTAACAATCCGAGCAGTATGAGGGCGGGCATTGTCCTGTTGAAATACAGCGCCTGGCAAGCTTTGAAGGAAGGGAACAGCTTCGGGCTGTAGAACTTCACGGATATACCGGTTGCTGTTCAGATTGCCCACAATTCGTAGCAATTGAGATCGTCTATGATATGCTATGGCGCCCCAGACCATAACTCCGGGTGTTCGTCCACTGTGGCGTTCGATAATGCACTCCGGAAGGTGGCGTTCACCGGCATAGCGTCTGACACGAATGCGGCCATCATGGTACCACAAATTAAAGCGGGATTCGTCAGAAAACACGACATGCTGCCAATCAGCACGCCAGTCTCTATGCTGATTGGCCCATTGTAGCCGCAGGCGGCGATGGTCGTGCGTTAGGGGGATCCTGTATAAAGGAGTCCGTGCGCGCAGTCCACACTGCAGCAGACGTCTACGAATTGATGAAGCACACAATGAAACACCTGTAGCTATTGACCACAGTGCTGCCAATTGTCTAGAGGAAGCTGTACGGTCCGTCCGCGCCATGCGGACCAGGTGTCTATCATCGCGAGCTGACGTCACATTTCGGGGTCCACTCCCGGATTTCCGAGTTGTCCGACACTCGTCCGTCCACTGCTTCCAAACGCGCATCACTGTGCTGCTGTTACGCTGCACACGAGAGGCTACTGCACGATACGACAATCCAGCTTCACGAAGGCCGATGATTCTCCCTCGTTCAAACTCTGTAAGTTGTTCAAATCTCGCTCTCTTTCGTCGACGAGGCATAAGTACAGATTGAGTTAACGTTTACCACTAGCAGATAACCACCGATAACCATACACGCCTCGCTACAGCCGTCTATTTATTCGGATCCATCAGCCGTTCAGAGGGCGCTGCTCAGCATACGCATGCGCTACGGATTTGCAATTCTAATCATTTGCATATCATGCGCTACTTTGCATTTCCTGAAAATTTCAGCTCACTCGCGTAAGTCCTTCATGGTGTTGCAATTTTCACAAACGTGAGTGTATGATGCAAAGACTAACTGCCTCTTTGAAGACCTATAATTAAGCTTCTTGTAATTTCATAAGTTTAATGAAATCAGTACAAAATACAACTCTAAGCCTCATTTATCCAGATACAGAAAGCAACAAAATTTACTAAACCAATTTTCATATCCTCTATAAAGTCTCATTTTTAGCACACCAAGTTTTCCCTTTTATCACAATTTTTAAATATGTCTTTGCCATAAACTGCAAACTTTGCATAATATGTTTCTTTAAACATTCCCCAATATCTGCAGACAGCTGCAAGAAAGCTTTTATGGTACAAATTTTTTTCTGTACAATAGTTTATGTGTTTCTCTTTTTCATACTGTATCATAACATATTTAACACTTGAATAGTATCATACACCAAAACGTGCGCAACTTTTTAAAAGTGAAATTTTGACACCTAAAATCAGCAGCTATATGGATAAGAAAACACACACATGCAACAGTTATACCTAATTCTGAAAATTTTCAACAGATTCTATGTCAATGGCACTCCGATTATGATTCTTAGATTAATTACGGAACAGAAATACAAAATTTAGCAAATATTTAACAAATAACATATTAAACAAATAATACACATGGCTTTAAAATAAATGAATTTATAAGTGATCAACTTACAACCCAATTCCACATTATAATTTCATCTAATCGCAGAGCGAGAAAAATGAACTGAAGGATATTCACGGAGCAAAAAAGTTCAAGCTGAAAGATAAAATATAAAACATAATTAAGTATTTCTTAGCAACTTTAGTAATATTTAAATAATTCCATTTCGTTAGACCTTTACATATAAAATAAAAGAATGTGTGATAATTGAATGTAACAAAGAACAAACTTTTAATGTACACTTCATAACTGTCAACAAATGGTTTGAAAAATTAAAAAAATTATCCCCTCCGCAAAATAATGGTTCAAAATTTCATTTCCATTCAAGATACCTCCAATCCTGGTGTTGTTTAATTTATGAGTTATTCACATCTTTATAAACTATTAACTACCCACTTGCGCAAGAGACCAATTTATGAGTGTGTATAGTGTTTGCATGTACTTATTGTATGTGCATACTAAGGCTCATTTCAAAGCAAATTGTTTGGCTATATTTATTTCAGTTTTATTTCAGTTTCCTTTTACAAGGAAAATTAAACATTAAAGTGCTGCCAATCACTAAACCAAGTAACATCTGACACAAAACTGCTAATCAATAGCATAAAACATGAATACAGTTGGCCAATATTCGACCGATGAGAAAATACATTGATATAATTTTAACCTTATTTTTTTCTTGCTTTTTATTATTATTATTATTTCAGACTTGCGATATATTTATGACAAAGTTTTATTTTTACGAAAACAATATGCGCTTGGAATTACCACAGGGCTCAAAATTGAAAACCACCTCATCAGAAGTTGTTATCAAGATTTATTACTTGGATATGTTTACAGCTCATTATTTTTTTCCAACAAATCTTAAAATACACACAGTTCACAAAAGTAGCAAATATTATAGACAAATGTTTAAAAATGTTGCTGGAATAAACTAGTAATTTTAAAGAATAATTTCAGGGAAAAAAAACTAACTTGCCTAAAATTATTACTCTAAAATACTTTTGGTCTTGAATATTTTCGTAATATCTTTAACAAATATACATAAACATGAATGTAAAATACAGTAAACTGGGAAAAGTAAAAATACTTTCTGGTTATCAGTACCTCCATCAAAAGGTCATATAAAAGGATTCATGAGCCAAAGCAGTATGAGGCAAAGCAATATGTAGCAACCCATCTGTCACCAAACATTATTCATGTGGAAACCCAGGTGCATAGCATATCTAATTTAGCAGTGCACAATGCGGAAATGGTATGGAGCCGAATCTGTGCAATTCTCTAATTTTTTTAAAGCAAAAACTAATCAATGTGTACAATGGAAGAACAACAGTGGGGGGGGGGATTTACTGAAAGTTACAGCCTTGACAAATGTATTCATATTTACTGATTCATTGCTCTCTAAAGTCGGCAATGGGTTCACGAATTTTTGGTGGGACTACGGATAATCACAAAGCACCAAATAAAAAAATCTACTCATCTTGGAATTTTTGGATCACATAATTTTCATACACCTCCATTAATTTGTTTTCCTCTCAAAGAAACTGGAAAAGAATTCTGTACCCCCTAGTAGCATTAAGTATATTCGCAAGCAAACCAGAATAAAATCAGAAAAAAATTCATAGCAATTTTTTTCTTCTTAAAATTTTCAGTCATGTTAGCTTTCATACTGTTTTTTTTAATAGCCTTTTTTTTTACTTCTCTCCTGGCTAGAAAAATAAAATAAAATAATAAAAAAAGGAACTGCACATGCTAAGAATTAATGCCAGACTTCTTGTCTTTGAAACTTATGCATTAAGGACTCAGTCAACAAGGATTATGGAAGTTTAATGAATTGAAACATTCATACATTCAATAAAAATTTAGGTTAATTTTTTTTACTTATTAGAAAAAGTGTACCTGCAAATGTTTCTTTTAAAGTCTCCCCAAAATGTGCAGTCTAGACAAAACCATTGAAATGTTGTTTTATGCACTTAGGAGCTAAGCCTCCATGGAGGGTTTTTTTAATGGAAAACTGGGTCATTCTCATGTGGTAAACCACAAAAGCACCAAATAGACAGCCCAGTCACTCACTGGGAAATATAGACGGAACGAAATATGTTGGTAAGAAAAATTAAAGGAACAACTATGAAAAGAGCTTTATGTTAATTCTTTTACGTGAAGTCCAATGAAAGTTAATTTATCGGTAGCTCGAGCTCAGCATCATTACACAGCCCAATGAGATATCCTTTCATGATACAGAAGTACGCAATATTTTACACCCATTCTTTCAGCACAAGTGAAAAGGAGCACAAAGAGATGCTGCAAATTCTAATTCCAAGGTCTGCATGAATAGTTAAACAAAATTTGGAAGGTGTAGCATGTTGTTGAGAATGTATCTGATGGCTTGCGAGAAATGGCAGGCGAGTGGGTGAATGAAAGGGCAGACACTGACAAAGGTCTGTAAAGACCTAAACACAGCCAAAAGTGTCAAGAATCTAGAAATGTTTTAAAGACACTGAGCATATATGCCGACAACTAGGTCAAGATAAAAAAAAATGCTACAATGCTCTCAGCCCTATTATTTGGCAATGATCATTGAAGGAATCAGTTGCCTATGCCAGCCCGAACTGCAAGGCAATATGCATCAGCTGCAAGAATTCAACTAGCCAGACACAATCAACTCCATATTTAGCTGGGTAATATAAGGGAGGATATGCACGGTTAACACAAAATCACAGTCAATCCAAAGGCAGCACACACAAAAAAGGCAAGATAAATAACTATGACATATGAAAAGAAAAATGCTTCAAAACAATTTACCTGTACAGTTTTTTCAGGAACTGTGGTTTAATAAAGTTTCAAATCAACTTTATCAACAAACAAAAGTTACAAAACACTAAAATATGTAAAAAAAAACTTTATCACTGACAGTTCAAATTCATGTAAAAAAAGATGAGTCAGAACTTTCTTTTTTTTCGCCGAGTTGACTTTCTTTAGGATCAATGATCTTATCTTGCATACTGTCATTTTGCCAGTTGGCAGACTACCTTCTTGCCCTTCCATGTAGTCCAGAAGACACTCAAAGTGATAAAGAGCAGCTCTATGGCAGCAGACCACTGCCGCCTCCACCCACCTCTCCTTCACTGTCACTTGAAACTTGTTCCCCCTTCATGACTAACAATTTGCATCAGTGTGGGTTTTGAATGAGGGCAAGTTGCAGTCACTCTCGAGCCATTCAGAAATGTTTTCTTCATCCACATGTTCACCCGCAGGCAAACTGTTTGCAATCTGAGCAAGCTAAGCTGGTGATGCCTCTGTCTCTTTATTAAAACCTAATCCACTTTCATGTTTTTCCAAGTGTGGAAGAACTTTTTCCCAAGATTTATTAATTAGTGTTGAGGATTTCACTTTCTGCTATGTGGAACCACTCTCATAGATAGCATCCAGAACAGAAAAATTTTCAAAAAAGTTTTTAATAACGATCTTCTTTGATCAATTTGCACAACGTGGCAGAATGATAATTACGTTTGACTGATGCCATAACACCTTGGTCCATTGGCTGTATTAGGGCTCTCACACTAAGCAGCAAGTACAAAAAATAGGCCATATCTTAATTTTAACATCATTTCGCTTGGGTGTGATGGCCATGTTGTGTAAAACTAACACTGCTCTTTCAAGAAGGCCCTGTGAGTCTGTCACCTGACGTATGAATTTTGTATCAAACCTCTCCTGAAATATGATTCTATTCACCCATCCATTTTTCTGATTGAAACAGTGCAGTGATAAGTTGCTTGCTTTTGTGCCTTTAAAAGACCTTGGTTTTTTTCCATCTTTCCAATGACAGCTAGTTTAATTTTGTGGTTTCCTGCTGCATTACAGTATGTCATTGTTGTAACGAGATTAACTGATCTTGGGACCAGGAGCATTCTTTTCTTTTCCATACGCAAGAGTTTTCACTGGCAAGCATTTCAAAAATAACCCTGGTTCATTAACATTATATATTTGCTCTGGAAGCAAATTTTCAGCATCAATCAAGTTTTTAAAATGACTGCTAAAGTCTTTTGCTGCATTCTAAATACACTCAAACGTTCACCATGCACTTACAGCTCTTGAATACCAAGGCACTGTTTGAAATGCATCAGCCATCTTGATGTTGCAAAGAATTCACAGTAAAGTTCTAACTTCTGAAAAAAAATATTTAGCTTTTTCTGCATTAATCAGTCCATTCATTCAGTTTCCCTGTGCTCTCTGCTAACTAAACCACTCTAGCATGGTTCTATCCAATTCCTCATAGGCTGACATTTTCATTGTTTTCCTTTCCTTCATTCCCACAGTAGAATCAGATGCACACACAAGCCACATAAACTGATCCTTTTCTTTAACAAATCATGCACAGCCTGCTCCCCAACTCCATACTGCAAAAGCACTGATTTCATGCTTAACCCTTCTCTACTTTACTTATTGTTTCAAGCTTCTAATGAATGGAAAGAACAGCATTTCCATATTTTTTCTCACATTTTGCAAGCAATATTGATTACAGTAATTCACAACCGCTTGTCAGTGAAAAAGTAAAATCTAAGCCTTCCCCTGAAGCATCCAAGTGAATTCTAAAAATAGCAATTTAAGTTTCAGTGAAAGTACAAAAATTATTCACCAACCAGAACGTCTTCAATTACTGTATCACCAAATTAAAAGCCCATCTATTACCAGTTGCAACATGAAAACCTCCATGAGCTGTAAGGCGTTCATAAGAAGAGGAATAGGATATAGGAAGAGATTTGTAACTGCAGTTTGGTTGTTAAAAACACGTTCGAAAGGTGAAAGGCAGAAGAGGGAATAAGCCTGAAAAATCATTAACTAAAGCTTCATATCAATGTCTGCTCTTTCTCTCACTAGTGTGTCTGCTGATGATTCTTACAATATTTTTTCCACTGCCCTCGGTACATTAGGAATTGACTGCATACCATGAGTGACAGGCTGCATAAAAGAGGGCTGTATACTTGGAAACCCATGATTTTCTCCCACAAACTTGAAATGTGAAATGTGCTCAGTTGCAGTAGAACAAATATCACCATGACTGGAGTAAAACAGACTAGAGGAAAACTCTCTTCACTGACGAGTCTTGATTTTGTTTGGAGAGTGATACCAGATGTGTTACCCCATCCACTGCTTCCATTCCTACAGAGACTCCATGCCAGTTGTGTGCATTGTCGTAGTATTTCACCATAGTTGGTAAAATCATGCTTAAGTATACTACAGTTATCGATATCAGACATGTTATCATGCGCAGGGAACAAAATGCATGCAATAAACCTAAAAACATATGTGAAAGGCATTGGCAGAAAGGTGGTGAAATGATGGTATGAGAAAGATCATTCTGAATGGCCACACAGACCGACATGTTTTTACAAGTGCAGTTGTGAGTGCTGAAATATATAGAGATGAGGCTCTTGATCCTCATAGCAAATTCTTTAGGGGAACAATAAGTAATAACTCCCTCCTAATAGATGATAATGTGTTTGTTCTCATTGTGCTGCACTAGTGACATTATCTTGAAGACAATGGTATCCAATAGATTGAAATGGCCCACACATTTTCCAAATTTTAACTTGGTAGATATGTGTAGGATGCACTCAGAAATTGACTAGCATCACTGTAACCCCATTGAGCACTCCCAGAAGCTTCAAGGCACTATTCAACACAACTCACTTTGCTTTAACAGGAACTTCTGGAGAATCTAATACACAAGAAAAATCACTGTGCACCTTGCATTTCATCAGAGGTGACCATGCACCTTTATGTATCTATAAAAAGCTGTAACACCAACTTTTCCCTACCCCACTTTATATCATATTTCCCATGTTCTTATTTACATTTCCTTTTTGCAGAAATAGGAAATTCTACGTTTTGAAGATACATTAGGCATGATAAAATAAAGATCTTGTGCAAGTTCAATGTTCTTAACTTCAAAATCATTCAAGATACATGAGTTTTAAGACTTGTTCACATTTAATTTACATATGTTAGATAAGAATGCAAAAATCCGATGAAGCTAGCTAATCACATCATTTGCATCAACTACCTATTGACTGCTTCTTAATGACATAAACAGAATAGAAACTAATATTAAATTTACATAAAATTTACTACAATTAGAAGCAAAATGAAGATTAAGAAGAAAAGCGTAGATTATTACAAGTAAAATTTATTATACAAATCTGAATGCTTACCTCAAATGAGCGATCATGTTTAACTGCCCATATGCAAACAACAACAGAAATTATAGATATGAAAATTAAAGGGACAAATACAAGTATCCACCAATGGCGGTTGTTCTCCAATTTATCACAAACGAGAACTTCAAACATGAGTAACAGGACTTGTAACACGACACTTATTAGCATAGCTTTGTAATGTATATAGCCTTCTCCTTCAACTCTGTCAAAAAAAAGAAGATATACTTATGAACTACTTAAAATAACAGATGGTAAAGAAACATTTATTATATAACCTCTTTGCACGTGAAGAAAAATGTAATATATCAAACTTCTGTCTTAAATGTATATAATCTACAAAGCAGGGTCTGAAAGTAAGGAGAAAGAAAAGTTTGAGATACATAATTTATTTATAATTGATTTAAGTAATTTAAACGCCAAAAGAGATCAAAATTATTTTCCATATTCAACTTCATTAAATACATAAATTAAGCAAAATTTAATAGAATAAGCGATAAAGCTATAATTTAAAAAAATATTTAATATACACAGTCCAGTCACATTAATGTGACCACCACGTACTTTCCATGTCAGAGTTAAATAACCAATCACAGAAGGCAGGTGGCAGAACAGTGCAGTTGAGCGTATATAAAGGGTGTGTGAGGGCTTCGGAAAACATTTCAATCGTTGGCGTAATGCAGAAACGAAGCGATTTATCCGACTTCCAAAAGGGCATGATCATTGGCTATCGGGCCAAGGGTGGAAGCATTTCCGAAACGGCTGAGTTTGTGAACTGTTCGCGTGCCGCCGTGGTAAAAGTGTACCGTGCATGGCAAAATGGGACTGTCCAAAATCAGCGACGTGGCAAATGTGGTGCACCACGGGCCATAGATGACAGAGGCGAACGACGGTTGCGGAGATGCGTTCGGGCAGATAGACGGGCTACCGTTGAGCAACTGACCACCAAAATGAACCAAGGGGCTACCAAAAGTGTCTCCCAAAGTACTATTCAGCGAACATTGCTGCGTCTGGGCCTCCGAAGCAGACGCCTGGTTCGTGCACCTATGCTGACTGCTGTTCATCGACGGCGAAGGCTAGAATTTGCACGCCAGTACAGCAGCTGGACGTCCACTGAGTGGCGACAGGTTGCGTTTTCGGATGAATCGCGTTTTATGCTCCATCGGACAGATGGACGTTGGCGTATAAGGCGTGAAACCTCTGAAAGGAACCACCCTGCAACCATTGCCGGAACGGTCCAAGCTGGAGGCGGGAGCATTATGGTCTGGGGAATGTTTTCCTGGCATTCTCTAGGTTCACTGATCATTGTGGAAGGCACAATGGATCAATACAAGTACGCATCTGTCCTTGCGGACCATGTTCACCCCTACATGCGCATTGTTTTTCCTCAGGATGATGGCATCTTCCAGCAGGACAATGCGAGGTGCCATACAGCTGCCAGTGTACGTGCGTGGTTCGAAGAGCACCAGGATGAGTTTACCGTCCTCCCCTGGCCAGCAAACTCACCTGACTTAAACCCAATCGAGCATCTGTGGGACCATCTCGATCGAGTTGTTCGCGCCATGGATCCTCAACCGCGTAATCTAGCGCAGCTGGCCACGGCATTAGAGTCGGCATGGCTCAACATCCCAGAGAACACCTTCAGGGACCTATGTGACTTTCTTCCTGCACGTCTCGCAGCAGTCCGCTCTGCGAAAGGTGGTTATTCTGGCTTTTGACAGATGGTCACATTAATGTGACTGGACTGTGTATATGTAAAAGAAATTATAGTCTAAAGCAACACTAATTTAACAAGTTTCACTTTTATAGCCAAAATATAATCCTAGCCCCAGAATAGAATTTATCAGGAAGTTAAAACTTCAGGCTAATATACACAGTTCAACATTGAAAATGCAACACCAAGAAGGAGTGGTCAGAAAGTGATGAAATTTGGAAAAAAGACAGAGACAGCAAGCAGTAATAAGTGATCTTTATTTCAAAATGATAGTCAGAATACAGAGCGAGAACGGCGTCGGCTCAGTAGGATGTAGGACCACCGCGGACAGCGATGCACGAAGAAACAGGTCTAGGCATAGAGACAATAAGAGTGCAGATGGTGTCCTGAGGGATGGCTCTCCATTCCCTTTCAACCATTCGCCACAGTTCGTCTTCTGAACGAGGCACGGGCAGAGTCATCTGCAAACAGCGTCCAATCACATCCCATCCGTGCATCGCTTCCCACACATGTTCGATTGGTGACAGGTCAGGAGAGTAGGGTGGCCAGGAAAGCATCTGCATACCCTGCAGAACATGTTGGCAGATGCGAGCACTGTGTGGTCGGGCGTTATCCTGCTAAAAAAAATTCCATTAGGCAGCCCCTGAAGGTAGGGGATTGCCACAGGCCGCAGTACATTATCCAAGTATGGTTGGGCCGCCATACTACCCTGAATACGAACTAGAGGTGACCTGGAATTAGCGCCCCAAACCATTACGAAACGTTGTCGCGGGGTAGGGCATTCCACAGTTACTGCCAGATTAGATCTGTCTCTACGCCGACGCCACACACATATGCGGCGACTGTCACTGAATAAACAGAAGTGTGACTCATCTGAGAACACGACGATTTGCCATTCTGTCATTCACATCGCTCCAGTCCGGCACTATTCTAAACGTTGGCGTTTATGCTGTGGGGTTAATGGCAGTCTTCTTAACTGATGGCGTGAGTGCAGGCCACGTTCAAAAAATCGGCGGGAAATGGTCCTCGTGGACACAGGAACATCCAGGGTATCTTGCACATGCTTCAGAATCGTGATACAAGTGACTTGCAGGACCGCCCGATCCCCGTGTGCTGATGTCACTCTGCCTGCACCGGCACCCCTCCTTCCTCCCATATTCCTTTGTTCCAACCATGTTGGCCATAGCCGATGCACTGTGCTCGCATCCATGTGGGTATCAGCTGCAATTTGACGTTAGGACACACCTGCCCTTCTCAGTCCGATCACTATACCCCTCGTAAAATCGTCTATCTGCTGGAAGTGCCTTCGTTGATGGTAGCCTGGAATTCTCTCCTATTACACATATCCTCTGGGGAAAAAAACCAACTTTCTTCGATAATTCGTTTGGCAGAAATAACGACACGAATATTGCACATTCCTTCCCTTATATCTTACTTCACATGCGTCGGGGAGCTGCGCATTTGACATCATTTGCATAACTCAGTGACGTGTGTCTACTCTAAAATTTGCATAAATTTCTAACCACTCCTTCTTGGTGTCGCATTTTCAATGTCAAGCAGTGTAAAAGAAAACCAAAAGAGGAGAAAGAAAAGGATACAGATTTAAATAATGTATCTCTTATCATTTACAGTTGCCTGATTCATCCTTTGAAATTTTTATATTAAGAGGCATGCTAATTTGTGACACTAGAGCTTTTCTTCTAATTCACATGTTTTCTCTTGTATATGTAACAGTAATTTACATTTTAACATAATTATTTTTACTGATACTGTATTACTTACAACTACTTTTACTGACACAGCAAACATTTTTTTAACTACAGTCTTCTACCAAGAACAAATGAAAAGTACTTGTCAATGCCCAGGTAATATAACTTTCCATAAGAAATGTATCTATTTGGAACTATGATGCAGCAATCACAATGCTGATCACCAAGTGATTTAGAAGTTCCAGAGGTATATTTTCCATTCTACTTTATAGCATAGATAAGGCCATGGATGTTTGTTTTCCAGTAAGAGACTATCAGCTGTAATTCACCTCCCTATAATTTCCCATACATGAACAAGGGGCTGAGGTTTGGGGATTATACAGACCAGTCTACTTGGCAGGTAATTCATTCTCCCCTTCTCAGGTTTGATGACACATTGCATTATCATGCTCAGAAAATAATGCTTTGCAAATAGCACCATGAAACAAAATCATATTCAATAACCTCTTTGAATGCTACCAGCTATTGCCCAGCATATATAGCTAAACATCCATCAATCACATTGCTACTCCTAACTACAACATCAAGAACATAATGATACTTTCTTGTTGGTATACGTTATCACCTTCACATCAGATTAACCCCATAAGTGGCAAGACTGCCTTTATCTGGACATGAGATTCTTTTTGTCTCTTGGGATATATAAGTTTATAATGTAAAATATTTTGATGTCTTACTTTCCTTAATGACATAAATATCATCTTAATGAATGGAAGTTTATAAAAACAGACACTAAAATAAGTAATTATACAAATTTAGCTATCAAATGTGGTTTCAATACAGGTCTTCATGAGAAGATCCAAAAACTCATGCCACTCCAGAGGGTTAACTGATGTCCAAAATTTGATTCCAAATAGAATTGTCTGTCACTGGAGAATAAATATCAAACCACTGCAAGTTCATTCATTTTGGGTGGATCTAAGATCATTGAAAATCTTCATTGAAATCTTAAGATCATTGAAAGTGCTCTACAGATAATACCTGATGGACAACTCATATTTAAGCATAAAGCCCTTAGCAATTCAAAATCACTTGGCCTACATTCACCTGTTATCCTTTAATATCAGCCTTCTGATACATTTGCAGAAGAATGACAACCACTTGCAGTGTATCCAGAATAGATTCTAGTCATCTGAATTGCTGACCAATAATACATTGGAATACATTGCTGGATTCCAAACTTTATTGTAAATTTCAGAATGTACCAAAATCTGGCAACCATACAAACAACAATTTTTTGGCAAGCAATATCAACATTTTTATTGCATTTTATGTTATTTAAAAATTTTTTATAAAAGAACCATGATATTTTTTGTCTTAAAATCAATTTTAATATATGTGTTTGCAGGATTTAAAAATATGTGTTGGTAGGATGTAATGAGACTTGTAAAAAAAATTACCTATATTGTGGATGCCTCCACCAGACATAGCTACCAATACAAGCACCAGCTATCACCATAAACTTCCATATCCACAGTGGAAGAAATATTGCCCAGTAACTCCAAGTGATGACTCCATCAAGTCGCAAGCAAAATAGAATAGTGAAGAGAAGGAGGCACACATATACTAGAAATTTACTAAAACAGAAAACGCAGCATTGTTCATTAAAATTCAAACAGAAATATAATAGATTATATATAGTAGCTGATAATAAGAAATAATAAATGTTTAAAATATCTTAAGTTCATAACTTTCAGACATTTTAATATTTCTTAAGCATAAAAAGAGCACATGAATATCTTGTTTTCCCTTATAGATCAGAAATGAGCTGCTTCATTTACATGGTGATATCACACTAAAACATGTTTAATTACATATTTACTAAAGCAGGTTAAAACATGTATATAACCAAAAGACTAATATTCTGCAAGTATGATTAAAAAATTACATACATATTGCTCAACAGTAGATAATTTCATAAATTTATCTGAAAATTTTATTTTCGAGATAAATATATTTGAATACGCTGGGATAAATTTAGTACAAATTTTTTAAAACTATACTGCAAATACTCATATTACTTTAGTCGTGATTTAGCTTCTAATATTATCAATACAGTCAAAATCTATAACAACAAACCCCTGGATATAATTTATGAAGTTTTTGGTCTCATGCAATTTCCTATATGCTTAATATTATACACCTAGAGCAAACCTGTAAAGGTATGAAAATAAGATATAACGAACTAAATGGATATCTTTAATTGAAACTTTTTACTATTTTCTTTTTTTTCCGCAGAATTTCTTAAAATGAAAAATTTTTAAATCTTAAAATTATCCACATTTAGGATGTTAGGATCTACACTCAATCAGTAAGTGAAAAAGTCTTTACATTACTTTTTTTTTAAAACGTTCAAACTCCCACTTTTCTCCATATTCTAAATAAAGAATATGTGAAACAGATGTGATAGTCAACAAAAGCAAATACGGACACAATAAGCATATCTTAAAAGCACACGGATTCTTTGTATATGATAGATGGGACCACTGAACAAAGAATGTAAATAAAGCTCTCTGATTCCATTCAAATTCATGAAAATTTTAATCCTAATCAGTTTATTTCATTTAAGTATAAACGCTATCCAAGTTTTGTCCTCCAAATGGGTTTTCTGTAATCTTTAGGTCTTTTGCAAAATAGAGGACGAATTCTTTACAACTGCAAATATATATATCTTAAGTTAAAGGTATTAAAGGTAAATTTATCAATAATTTTTATTACTTCTCTTCATACAAATATAAAAACACAGCTGTTATATTTTTAAATGTATAATCAAATTCCTCAGATTCAAAGACTTGAGTCAAGGAATCGTGATTATATGCTATAATATACTTTATCGTGCAAAATTATTAACATATAATGTATTACTAATGTAATACTGGTAATTAAAACTTAATATAATTTTTTTTAACTTACGATTCATTATTCACTTCTGGTAGAAATGATAGTGATAATCATTTTTTTTTCAACTGTTCATTTAATTTATATATAATTTTGTGAGATAATCTACTTTTCTTATAGAATTAAATACAGCAAACCACTGGATATAATGAACCAAACTTCTGGTTGCTTGAAATTTGTTATAGACTTAGTTTGACTATACGAAAATTTGAATAATTATATAAGGACAGCATAAAAATATTTTTTAGAGTTCGTAATTTGATAAAAACATAGTAATGATATTAGGTTATAGCTGATTTCACTGGCATTTGGAAAGCCAGCATGAAGATCAACGAAAGTTATTAACACAACATCAATAAATTTCTGTTATTCTACTATAAGACTATTTTATACACTCCCCTTCCCCCTCCCAAAAACCTATAACCACCTGTCAAAAAATAGAATTAGTGAGGTCCTCTTTCAGCAACAATGGAAAATGGTCTACACGATGAAAGAAATGAATGAAAATAATTTATTGGCAAAAAATGTGACTAAGGCCATTCCAGATTGGTTTCTTGCCTTCTGCAGCTTGTCACAAACGGTGTTACCACAACTAGTATATTCGTAACAGACCTAATACATTTCATACATTTTTAGTGCTCCACTATGCTTATGAAAAAATCTAAAACTTTCTTCTTTTCAAATAGTTATATTAATAACCACAACAGCATGAAAGTTAAACATATAAGTTTCATATTTTTCTTTTCTCTCAATTTCCCATACATTGTATTTAGTATGCCAAGCATGATTTCTCTTTTTTCTGTCACCTCTCAAAGTTTGTTGAAAATTTCTGCCAGCTTTTAATGTACCCAATTTCAGGTAGGATGTATATTGGAAGAAAAAGAATCAAATTACATAGTGAAAGAGTCATTTTTTAATTATAACAAAAAAGTACCATTTATTCATGGCATTTTGAGGGACTTTGAAATTCCAGGGCTAAACTCGTAATGCTAGGAGGGTTAAACATTAGCCATGCACTGTAAGATAAATATATGAAAAGAAATAAAAAAAGTAAATATTTTAATATCAGTGACCGACACTTATTGAATCGCACTTTAATTGGAACTTCATTCTGTAAGTATTTTTTTAATTATTTCTAGGCTATGTGATATAATGCAAACAGTCAGTTGCTTACAATATTTCAAATTTCAGCAGTGAAATATAATTGATGTTATGGTAACAGCTTGACGATCTGGAAAGCTCCAGATATGATGAATGCTGGATACCTGAAAATTCTCGATAATTACACATATAAGAAACACCAAATGAATGCAAGAACTGTAATCTAAAATTATAAAAACAGTCATTTTTTCTATGATTAACTTGAATATCAAAAGCCTACATTTAAAATTATTTAATTCAGCACAGTGTCTCACCATTGCTCATATATTTTCAAATCAAGTTCCATACTGTGACCTTTCATGTATTTTTCGTGATACCAGGGTCCAGTAACTTTGAAAATGCTCAACACAGAAGGTAAGTTCCAAATTTTAATAATTTTTTTTTTCCAAAATGAAAGGGGAAGCAGAGAAAATGCAGTTAATTTATATATATTTTTTACATAACATAAACAGCTTATTAAAAAATAACTGAGTTTACATAAATTAAAAATCTTGTGCAAACTCAATTCCTATGTTGCAATGTCAAGTTTATCCATTATTTCTTAAATCACACTCCATGGTGACAAATGCCCTGTTCATGCTGTCTAATTTTCTCACTTAATTTTTGATAGTGAGGGGAAAGCTTCTAAAATATTTCAGTTACTTAAGCATTCTGTTTAACTGAATGCCGGATAGTCAAGTTTTCAGAGCATGCAAATTTCAATTAAATGTTTGCTGTTTCCCTTTGTTTAGAAGTAGCGATTTATTTAATCAGAAGTATAAAAATGCCATGATATTGCAAAACAATTTTTTCATTTATGCTGTTTTTATAATATACTGCTATATGCTCCAAATTTTTTAGCAAAACTGAAGAAAACAGCTTGATATAAAAGCCTGATAAAAAAAATGACAAGTTTTAAAGCTTAAAAAATTATAAAAACATGATAGATAATGACAAGTTTTAAAGATTGACTACATAATGAAAAAATATCATAAATAAAATTTTTGGAGAGAAACATATTGCTATGGGGGATGAAATATTTCTTAATCTGAAGACATTATTAGTTAATGCTGTGTTTATCTCTCTCATGAGCAGCATTTGAAAAAAATATGTCAACAGTTTAAAATAAATAAGAATAAAGTAAGAAATCAATTACAATCTCTATTAAATGAATTATTATTAAACGTCTTTGCAATTGCAACCTTCCCGACATGCTCCGCGAAAACCTATTCTAAACAAAACAGAGAATTCTAAAGCATAAATTAGTATGGAAACTGTTGCCACAAAAAGATAATAAAATATGCAAAACGAACATTATGATCATTAAAATATTTGTCAGTTAGGTTTAAATTAATTATTTACATTTTATGTTGTAATACTTACACATTTTATGCCGTTACATAACCTTCCTGACACGCTCCGCGAAAACGTAACCAAAATGGCATCGAAGAAAGAAGGAATTTTTTTTAAAAGGGCATTAAAATTACAAACAATACCATGTACATACCGTTCCGTTTTAACTTAAAAAAAAAAAACATCTGCGAATTGCACAATGTAGGCAACGTACACAAATGAACAAAATAAGCTAAAATAACGAAAATAAATTACAAGAAAATGCCATGTGCACAGCGTTCCTTTTAAACTTAAAAAAAACTTCAGCGAATTGCACAATGTAGCAACGTACAAACAGTCAGCCATGTTGGCGGATATACGGAGTTACCCATGTTGGCGCGTTTATTGCTCATTCAAAAACGATCGCCGCCAAGCAGTGGGCTAAAGCGTATTCCAACCCACTTAGGCACAGTTTGGCAATTTATTGAAGAAGAAAAAGCCTTGCAATTTCAAATTGGAGAAAGTTATTTATTTCATATCATGCATGTTATTAGGTATATATTTTAATTTTAGTTTGATATTTATCCTGAAAAACAATTTATAAAACTACTTTCAAATAGGTTTTTGTTTTATTTGTTCTGCATATTTCCAGCATGTAATTATTCCAGTCTACCACAGTCTTATCAGCCACTTCTAACTCCTACAAGCAAACTTTAACACTCATTAAATTCTTTACTCCAGCAGTACATATACCTGACTACTGTAGTAAATGGCAGATAACTACTCTTGAACCAATTACCGCCCCGAATGATGATGTATTCATTACGCTTTTTCATATTACATTTCCCAAAAGGTTGTTTTTTAAAATGCATCATCATCAAATGTGAATCTGAACTTCCCACCTTTGTGGTAAACTATTACATTCTTGCAAAAATTTTACAGAACTTTCTTTGTGTACAGGCAATTTCCACAAGCACATATTTCAAAATTGACCTGAAGACCAAAATATTGCAATTTGCCTTTGGAGCTTCTGTTGAAATTTATTGTACGGTACCCCTTGTTTTCTGTGTGAAAAAATCACCAAGTGGTATTGGTTGTTCGTGAAATCTGGAAGCCCGCTGCATGAAATAGGTGTTTCGGTAACCTTAATGTTCATAATGTTGGCAAAAATAGCCTTGGGGAATTTTCTTTTAGTTTTTGTTATTAAAAAGGGATTATTTCTACGAATATCGTCAAACGTGTTGCGATAAATTTAGATTTTGGCTATTTTTTTACTAGTAACCCTTTTGTATGGACTCAGGTTTTCGGTTGCCCGATGGTCTTGTATTTTTAAGTTGCCATTATTTTGCTTGCTACTATTGTGAATTTGAGGTTTTTGTATCGGTCAGATGATGGATGAAAGATGTTTCATTTTTTCATGAAAGCTAGTTTAATTGCTGATAGATATAAATGAGCCAAAATGACGAAAAATTTCATTGAATTGCTTACGTGGAGGATGCAGCAGATGGTGGTCTGAAGCCAAAACGTATGTACGTGAAAAAAGGTATGTTATAAAATTGGCATTTCATTTATTTATTTGTCTCTGTGTGTTAATTTTTGTTAAGAGATTTGTTGTTTAATGTTTTTATGTTAGTAAATATGTATTTTTGGCTATTTATTTCTCTTTGTTTGTGTGTTTCGTTGATATTTACTGTACGGTTCTGCTTGGTTTCTGTCCAAAAAAATCGCCATGTGGTATTGGTTGTTCGTGAAATCGGTTTTTCGGTGACCTTAATGTTGCTAATATTGGCAAAACTAGCATCGGGGAAAACTGTGCGAATATTGCCAAATGGCTTGTGTTAAGTTGAGATTTTGGCTACTTTTTGTAATAGTAACCCTTTCGCATGGACTGGAGATTTTTAATTGCTGTGTTTGGTTGCACGTGCACAAGGTTTTATGAAAGTGGTGCTTGAAAGGTCGTCTGAATGTTTGTTTAGTGTTTTAAATGAGTATAGTCTTCTGGAGACAACAATAATTTCAGACTGCTGGAAGGTGTACGATTGCCATTCAGATGAAGATCCGAAACCACCAAAAATTTCATTGAATTGCATACGCGGAGGATGCAGGAGGTGTCAATGTATGCACGTGAAGAAAAGGTATGTTAAAAAATTGACGTTTTATTTATTTATTAGTGTTTTTGTGTTAATTTTTGTTAAAGATTTGTTATTTAATGTTTTTATGTTAGGAAACTTGTATTTTGGGTTATTTATCACAATTTCTTAAACCTGAACTGTGCCAACATTGCATTTTTCACCAAGGCCACCTTAAAATGTATGTACCAAAAAATGGACTCACCAACTGCAAAAATGGCGTTGCCAAATGTGGTAACTATTTATATCTGTTATAAACAATTACACAATGCTAAAATATATAATGTTTAATGCACATAATGCCTAATGTGGCAATGTTGAATTTCTGCAATTTTCTGATTTTTTTTTTAAGCTAAATCTGATCATTATGTGTACTAGGGAAGATGAAATAGGGGACCACTGCGTACATTTGGGAAAATGAAACTTTCATTATTGTGTTTACACCACAAAAACAAAAGACCTCATACAGCTCATTTAATACAGGAAGCATTTAAAAAACTTGGTTGGCAGCTTCTTTGACATCCACCTTATAGCCCAAATCTGGCTTTAAGTAATTACCACTTTTTTGATCCACTAAAAAAACATCTTGCAGATAAATGCTTTGTAGATGATGACGATATTTATGATGAAGTCCAAATGTGGCTAGCCAGCAACCCAAAGAATTTTATGTAGCTGGTATTGGAGTAGTGATAAAATAGTAAAACACACATATACATAATTATGGAAACTGTGTTGGGAAATAAAAACAGCTTTCATGTGAGCACCTAGTTCAGTTATTTTGCAACTGCTTTTTGTTACTTACTTACTGAGCTTTTTTTTCCTATACAACCACTACCAGTATAATAATGGCCTATGATTATAGGAGATGTCAGACATCCTTAATATCTCTATTAGGGTAGGCTTTTCAGTGCCCAGGTACCATCAGCGATTTTGTGCCCTCTCCTATTTGCCAAAAGGCTCTTCACAACATCAATTTTTTGCCCCCTGGATGCAGTGCCCGGAAATACGCTCCTTTCTCCTCTAGCTATGTGCTTGAACTCTGTTATCCCTACTACGGTTTTAGCACCATTATGCATGTGTCCCATTTTGTGAATATGTATACAAGTATCTTATGTATCTTTATGCTCTCTGGCCACATAATTTATGCTTGTAATAGGAAAATTTTTTTTTTATCTGTTCATGTCCAACAAGAACTATGAGAGTTACATAAATCAGAAAATGAACAAGTGAATTTAACAGAATTGCAGTTAATTCTTGGACTATCCCAAAGTGATATGAATCATTGTTTTCTCTGCACATGTATGTAGGTAGTGTTACAATTAGTAATTTTGAGTCTATATGTCAAACAAAATGCAATAATGTTAAAATGTAAAAAATCACTATATATAAAAAAAAATCTCATTTTTTATATGAGTTTTATAGGCAGTCCTCTTCTTTTCGATCTTCTTCAGTGTTTATGATATACTCTAAGATTACTTCACTTCGACCTCGTAAGATTTCATTTAAAAAATTTCCCAAGAAATAACAAACCTAGTATGAATAAAACGTCGGAAAATTTATTTGGTAAATATTTCAATAAAACGGGTCGTTACAGGGTTTGCAGTTTGTTTCATAAATCAATACACAATGCCACTGCGTATCCTTTTTGGTACATCGTACAGCAGTTACATGAAAACTTACCTGATACTTACTGGAATCAATTGACAGTCATGGGTATGGGCTCAGATCTCAATAAGGGTCGGAATTTTCACGAATATCATATCTATTAAGTCTTTTTCAGAAAATATAACAAGACTACGAATGTAAAAATATATGGCAAATGAATGAAACGGGCAGCAGTTAATCATAATTAAAACAGGGTTGTAAATTTCGACGGTTCGAAATATTATACATTTATAAAAAAAAAAATTAACGATGATATGAGAAGCAAAATATTACTATCCTGGTTTTTATTTTCATAATGCGTACGACAGTAAACATACCTGGGATTAAAATCTTGAAACAGACTCTGTAAATTCATATTTCAATCAAAGAAATATTCGCTGGCATTAAAATTACCTCCGCCCATTACAACTGCTTCAACATTATTCTGAATTACAGTAAACAATCTAACACCCGACAACATAAAATTACACATTAGACGAATTTCTTGTTTTGCATCCGCTAAGTCTTTCTGTAAGCACACAAAATAGACAGACCATGTCTGATACTGTTTTCTGAAAAATGTGTGACTATGTTGGGAATGGTAATAGTTAATGTTACTTTAGTTAAAGTAATATATATTTTTGTCTGATGTTATGTGTCTTTTTGCTGTTAAGTCTCAAGACAAACACGTTGCTTTGTTTCCCATAATTAGGACTTACATCTTTTTTTAATTATTATTTTTCTTTATTTTTTACTTTCTTGTCTAAGCCTAAGTTAGCCTCTTAATTAGACTTTAAATTGTTATGATACTGGTAGACCACTCTTTTTTTTTTCCATTGGTTTTGCTGTCGGTCTCAACTAGCCCAAGCACACTTATACAGTTTTCAAAACACCACACTCCTGATTTCAGGTTCTTTTATTTCCTATTTATTTTACTTTGGTGAGATACAAATGTTCAGAACTGCTGAATTAGTGGAAAGAAGCCTCTCCCCTTTTTTTAAACCCATTTCCATTTAGATTAGGTTAGATATTTTCTTGATATAAGAATAGATGAAAAACATTTAAATTGCTCTTCATGACAGGCATTTCATAATAGTTAAGTAAGCATTAAGAAAGAAACATATTCAAAGTAGATAGTCGAAAGCACTCCCTCCCCCTGCTCTTCATAATGTCGCCCAAAGTAGCCAAATTCCACGTGTACCGTATACTAGGATTACACCAATACGTATATGAAATCGGATCAAAATGTAATTGCCCTACTTTTTTGTCAAAAATGCATATTACTTGACTTTTAATGCTAATTTAACTAGATAGCAGAAGCAAATTCCTACATATTTCCCCTTTCCTCCTAGCTGCTATTCCTATCACACCATATTTACTTCCGTTAGCATAATAAAATGTCGCCTACATCTCTAAAGGAGCTAACTTTTCGCCATCAAAGCTGTTCTCCGAACATTATCATAGGAGCCTTAACATTACCAAGCTATCTTTTTTTTTTTTTTTTTTACTAACAGCAAAAAGTCGATTTGATTATCTGGCTGGCAACAATAATGTGAAGTTGTAGAGCAGTAGAAGTTTTGCTTTCAAGTTTTAGAATGTTTGGAAATTTGGGAATTCGTCAAATGTTGTTGAGGTTGGGTCGGCGATGCAAAGACCATCGCGGTCGCAAAGTGTTCAGTATGATTCAAGATAATAAAGAAAAGTTTTATTACATTGGTGCGAGCATTGGCGCTGGAATTACACTTATGATTTTCAGTGACAAACTTCAAAAGTTTGGTACGAAACGCGACATTGGCTTGGTCCGAGCAAATCCACACTCAAAACCTGTGAGTTAATATTTTAGTAAACTAAAATATTTCATGTTCTCTGATATCATTCAGAAATATTCTTGAGATGCGTCGTATATAATCAAAAATGAAAAAAAAAAATTATGTAATTCTTTTTTAAACTATAACTATATTTGATTAGTATTTGTGCTTTGTTGCGCATAGGAAACAATTCATATTAGTTTGTTATAAAGTGCCTGTGCGACACTTAATAGTCAAATAACTTTCACAAGCAGAGAATTATGAATTGAATAATTGATGTGAAAAATGAGCAAGTTTAAATGACAAGTTATGTTACCGAGCTGAAAAATTAATACATTGAAGAATTTTGCTTTCCTCATCGGCAAAGTTTCATTCAGTGTATTTCAGCTTTACCTGAAATCTATTCTGAGTGGCTGCAAAGTTTCTGAATCTGTTAATGTTGTTCTGTTAAGTGTTAAACATTTCTTAAAATTTATTTCAATTTTTCTGATTAGTCACAAAAATAGTTTGATTTTCTCATGCTAGATGTGTGAAACTGTTTAATTCTTGTATTATAAAATCGTCATTATTATTCTCATTAATACTGAGTTTCTAGGAATTAATAAGTATTATGTTGATTTTCATTTGTATGCAGATGGTGAAATTTGTTAAAGTATTTATCATTTTCAGGAATAGTTAGCCAGAAGTATTGTTGAAATTATATTGTAGGTTAAAATGTATTGTTACGTAAACTGATGTTAAACTTTTGAGAACTATTAGGTTACTAATAATTTAATTTTTATCTGATTTATTATTATATCTGTTACTATTATCTTGTATTATTCTAAATAAAAGTTTCATGAATTGTGGGCATCATTGAAAATGCCTGTTTGAATTGGATTATTCAATTATGGTTAAGCAGATATCAGCTAAGTATGATTCATGTTTTAATCAAGAGTCCTTCAGGAGATTAAATCTAGAATTCTTGCATTGTTTTCAATTAAACAATTAAAGTGAGTTATTATGGGTTGCAAATTAGCAACATTTTGTGAAAAGATTCCCAACTATCAATATTTATTGTAAATCGGCCAACATAATCAACATAAAGAAAAAGATCAATTTAAAATGCGAATTTTAATACTTAAATAAAAATATATGTTAAACATTATCCATGTTATGTGATACATTACCGTTGTTTCCCGTATGTGCACAGTGCTTAAAACACACACAGTGTTTTTGCTTAAAAACGAGAATTGTATAAATTTGGTATCATACACACTGTCTTGGCATTGTGCACATTAAAAGGTATATATTTATGATTATAATGTGCATTACTGGTTTCTTCCCATGTACACAGCAGTCTGTTTTGCTTAAAAAAACATCAGGGAACTGCACAAACTTGACACTGCACACCTGTTATGATGAATTATAAATTAATAAATGAGGATTATGTGATACATGTAAAATTAAAACACCTTTTTCAGGGAATTTATTTATTTATTTGAAAGAGGATAAACATTTTTTATAGTTTCTGTGAATGAGGAAACTTGCTTTTGAGAATTATTTTTTTGCATCTTGCACCACGTATTTTGGGCAAGATAAGATTCTTGTTGATTATTACACATGTTAGTTCTTCATATGACTCTCCCAAATAAGATCATCATATATTCCTTTCTTTTCTGTCAAACACATATTATCACTGCCTGCAAAATATTCAACCTACTTCACAGTTAAACTCATTCTTATGCACTACTCTAACAGAGAAATATTCTCCTTTTGTTTCAAATCATAAAAAAAAAAGAATCGAATCGTAACTCTCTGCTATGATAAACACTAATGTTATCGAAGTCAAATAGTTTCTGTTTTCACCGTTTAAGAATAGGCAGTTTTAAAATTAACAGATCAATTAAAAAACAGATGACAGTTCTTCAGTGTTAAAGTGGCCACTGCAAGTACTTCCTCGTTAAAGTGACGTCAATTAAAATTAATTTTGCAAAAACTAGAAAACACTATGATAACCTTCAAAGAATAAAAAAACTAGTTATGCAGTTTTTATAATCTGTGCAATGTGCATAATTTATGCAATGACAAGGTTGTGCACTCTCTTAGATTTGTGCAATTCTGTAGTTTTTTTAAGCCAAATTAGGTTGCTGTGTACATAAGGAGAACAAAGTACCGTTTTATGTCATCCACATATTGCTATCACATCAAAAGAAAACAATTAAAAATGCAGTTTAAAATATGAATGAGAATCATTAAATAAGGATTATATGATACATTAAACATTATACTGGCTATATTAAATGGTGTATTATTGTTTTTCTTTTGTACTCAATGATTTGTTTTCACTTAAAAAAAATGGAGAACTGTATAACTGTGGCATAGCTGCATTGTACATGATATTATATTTTATGATATGCTACTGTTTGTGATATAAGTTTACTGTTACTGTTATTACTGGTATCACAAGTTTGCTAATGCTAGCAGGTGGTCTTCTGATTTTGGCAACTGACCAAGGTACCCAGACAATGCATGACCTCAAAAAAATATTCCACAATCCCATTAATGCCAGTTGTCAAAAAAATAAGAGTGTCCAAATAAAATTATTGCATAGTAGAAAAAAAAAAGTTAAGATTAAAATCATTAGCAAACAATAAAACCATCAAATCTGGCATTCACCCTATTCCCTAAAGTGCTATTTGTGATCTGTATACAAGGACACCTTTAGGTCTGAGGATAAATAACATACAAAATGCCTTGTTCAATGCCTTCCCATGTGGGCTAGAATGGGAAACCACAGATTAAATACAGTAGCCACTCGAGGCTTTTGTGTACATTCTCCAGAAGGGACTGAATGATCTGCTTTGGGCAATATATAATTTCTGTCCCTGCTGGAGCTAGTGGCTTCATGGGTCTTTGAGTTCCTTTTTAGCTATCATGTCCGTATACAATGAAATTTAGTTCTTGGATGTGAATGGGATTACTTATTCTTCCTGCTAGGAACCTTTTGAGATGCATTTATTTGAAATCATACAAAACTGTTTTAATTTTGCAGCAAAATTTAATATCTAAATTGAATTTGTCTTAAAGTAAAAAAGTAAAGAAGTAAAAAAGGCAATGCCAATTAATGTCCTCCTTTGGTAGGCTCTGTGCTTCCTCAAGAATTGCGCTTCCAACAGTCCTCCTTTTCAATATTTTACAACTAATCTGTTTATCTCTGTTTTATTTAAAGATGCTGCATCGAAACGCTATGCGTCAATCGTCATGTGATGGTGCAGTTTGAAAAAACTTGATTATAAAATGACTTCGCAGCACATTTTGGGCATATCAAAATTTCATGCAGCCACACTTGTCTCGCACCCTCACACTTTTGCACACTTTGTTTATTTTAATGTGTCTTTAATATTATAGTTTGCTTTTACATCTGATGCAAATACGAATTTCTTTCTTTTACTGTATAATTATTATACTCAGGTAAGTGCCTTACTAAGTAGAACTCACATTTTATTTGTTCATTAGTATAATTTTATTATACAGCTCTGTTTTCAACACAAGTATAAAATAATTTAAATATAGATTTAGTAAAGTTTTATAGTTCTGGTTATTAGATTTAGTTTTATTCATTTGTAATGTGCTTACATTGCTCGTGTAGCTTTATGTCCTCCTTTTCATTGTAAAAAAAATTGGTCACCTTAGTAATGGGCTATATAAAATTATATAATTATGATTTGTATATTTATATAGTAACTGAGTATTTGTTTTTGTCTTAGTTTATTTTATAGACAGTACTTATAACAAGCTGCTTTTGTTTTGATTTTTGACATCACTTTTCACATCATTGCTTCAAGCTGTATGATATTTATCAAATACTGCTCATGACTGTTTCTATTTTCTTTCCTAGAAGTTTTCACTCTTCTGCTTTGCTGTGTTATCTTGTATATTTCATGATATAAACATTCCTTGTTTAATGTAATATTTAGTAACTATTAAATTCATAAATGAAAAAGGAAAATTTTTAAGCAAAATTTTAACATAAAAATTAATTTAGTGTTAATTTAATTTTTAGAAAAGTGTGTTTCTCTGGAATTAATGCCAGTTTTTGTTTTCAGTAGTAAAATTAATTAATGTTTTTAAATTTGGGTCCATCAATTTCTTTTTAATAATACTTCCTTTTTATAATGCTCTTGACAAAGGAAAATTGTATTGGTGTAATTCGGGCTTAAAAAAAGTGCAACTTTAAATTAATGAAAAGAAAAGAAATATAAAACACAAAAACAATATAAAAAGGATTAAAGACTTACCAAAATAACTTGAAAGTAAAACAGAATTAAAACTGCCAATATTTCAACTGAACTTTTATATTTATAATCAGTAAGTGAAAAACACATTGAATATTACATAAAAAAGAAAGAAATCAATTTCAGAATTATTTCATTGCAGTTTGAACAAATATGTTTACAGTGCTCTAGACAAATGAATTTTAAGCAAGTCTGTTAACTGAACCTCATAATTCTAGTGCACTCATCATTTTTCCCCTGAAGTCACTTCTTCAACAACTCCTAATTCTGCTTATATTTTCAATAGTTTTAGTTTCAGTTCACTTTGAAGACAGGTAGGTCTTCTTCTTTCAATGTTTTCTTTCACAAGAGCAGCTGCTAGCTTTCACTTGTATTGCCTTCTAAGTAATTTTTCCCTATTGTTCGTTGAATGAATTATGTAGCTGTTGATTGCTGCTGTGTTCAGCACAGAGGAAAAAACTACAAGAGGCCAGTGCTCCTGGTAACATTGTATAAATCAATAATAACAAATAAAATAAGTAATCAATAATCAACAATATAAAATTGTGTAGGAAGCACAATGTTTGCCCACTGTATCCACACCTCCTTTGGTAAAGTTGTAAAATGTAATAATCTCGTGGGGGGTGGTCTTCACCCTAGGTATCTTCATCTATTGCTGTGTCATCATGAAGACTTGAAATCAGTATGACATTTCTATAATGTTTTGGTACATAGGAGAGAAGTGTTACATTTTTTCTAAATCCAAAAAAACTCATATTGGGTTTCCAGGTTTTCGTTCAGCTTGAATTGATTTGCTTGAGCAGAATTTAAGGTTTACTTCTTTTTTCAAAGTACCTACAAATGACAGTTTCTTTTCATCTAGATCTCATACTAAATCAAAACTTGAAAACCAGTTGTCTGTGGTTACATTTCGTCCAGTGTTATGAATAAGTTCTGTCAACCTCTTTACAACATCTTGTGGTTTGTTGCTTACGTAAAAAGGACCATCCAGCTGTGCTCCAACATAAATTTCGATATTGCATGTGTAAAACATATGAACATCTACCATGGCGTAAATTTTTATCCTGTATTTGTTCGGTTTTGGGGAATGTATTGAATGAAATCATATCTTCCTTGAAATCCTTCTAATTTCTCGTAGATTGTAACATTCTCTCCAAGTGAATAGGACTTCTGGCAATTAACGACAAACTTCTAAGAGATGTTTATTATTGGAGCCAAGTGGTTCACTCTTCTTTGTTCTGCTGTTGTGTTTATGTCATCAAATTATGAAGCTCTTTGTAAAAAAAAAAAAAAAAAAAAATTTGGTTTATTTGTTGAAATGCGCTTTATCCCACTGCTTGGCGGCAATTGTTTTTGAATGAGCAATAAACGCGCCAACATGGGTAACTCCGTATATCCGCCAACCTTATTTTGTTGATTTGTGTACGTTGCCTACATTGTGCAATTCGCTGAAGTTTTTTTTTAATTTAAAAGGAACGCTGTGCACATGGCATTTTCTTGAAATTTATTTTCATTATTTTAGCTTATTTTGTTCGTTTGTGCACGTTGCCTACATTGTGCAATTCGCTGAAGTTTTTTTTAAGTTTAAAAGGAACGCTGTGCACATGGCATTTTCTTGTAATTTATTTTCGTTATTTTAGCTTATTTTGTTCATTTGTTGCTGTTTTATAGAACTTTGAGTGTTTTGTTATGGTTGTTTGTGTTATGTAATTTTTTCTGTTACATTGTAAATTTTTAATTTTATTAATTTATGGCTTTCCCAAGCGTGTCAGGAAGGTTATGTAACGGCATAAAATGTGTAAGTATTACAACATAAAATGTAAATAATTAATTTAAACCTAACTGACAAATATTTTAATGATCATAATGTTTGTTTTGCATATTATTTTATTATCTTTTTGTGGCAACAGTTTCCATACTAATTTATGCTTTAGAATTCTATGTTTTGTTTACAATAGGTTTTCGCAGAACGTGTCAGGAAGGTTGTAATTGCAAAGACGTTTCGCAGAAACGCGCCAAATTGGCGATTTTTAAAACATCGCCAACAAGCAATGGGCTAAAGCGCATTTTCACCAAAATCTCAAGTTCAGCACTGCTTTAAAATCATCCATTCTGTACAGTTCCTCAAGATTAATTCTGTTACCATAATAAATACCAGCTAAGTAACGCCAAAAGAGCTTTTATTTCTGTTCCATCTGTGTCTCTGGTGTCACTTATATGGGAATAATTAGCCCTCACAGAAGAAATAAACTTATTCATATCTTCAGTGATGATTTCTATCATACAATCAGTAAAAAAGGCATTTCCATGCATCCAAAATATCTGTTAGATATTTAGCTTGGCGGATGACTTCAGAAAGATGATCTTATGTTTCAAGGTGCTCGTTTAATTTTCTTAAATGTTCTTTTATGACACGTCCAGAATCGGTGACTTTTCTATTTTTCTTTTGATGACTTATATACACTTCGGAAGAATTATCGTCATTATTTTCATCTTTAAAATTGCTCTCTGCATTAATCTCTGATTCTGAATCACCTTCCTTTTCTGAAATTCTCTCTTCTTCATCTGTAACGCCTTTATCATCTAAAGTTATGTTCTCATCGTCATCACTGTTACATAAAAGCATATTTCCTATAGTATCAAGATCCCTCAAGTCATTCATGTCAAGCATTTTACTTTTATTTGCCATAACTGAAAAAAAAAGAACAAAAATATTGCACGTGGTCGCACATATGTGACAGATACAGTGCTTGTATTTTATCATTAAAAGTAATTGTACACAAAAATTATATAAAATCATAAGATTTAAATAGTAAACAATAAAGATTTTCTATAATAAATAAAGGAAATTGGACATAAAAACTTACTTCAACGGTCACATGTATCTCTGGAACACAAATAATAGATCTGCAGTCTCCTGTTAACATCTCAAAATCCAGCAGATGACTGAAAGAAGGGCGAATGAAGAGGAGAGAATAGCCAAAAACACACGGTCATAATGCCCTCTGCCCTACGAAACAAATTAAAAATTCATTTCTAGTGTATCTCACACATACACGCACTCTCTGGAAGGATAATATAATATTATACTCTATAGGCAGAACAGCAGTCATGTATTTTAATTTATGTTTCGCCAGCAAATTTAGACATCTGATGTCACAGGTGTAGCTAAGGGGGGCAAGGGAGAACATCTGTCCCCAGCCACAGCATCCAAAGGGGGGGGCACCGAACTGATGTAATGAATTTTTAGAATGAAATGTTTTCTGTTCTTGGCAAACAAATGGGGAGAGAGGGCTTCAGTTGTCCCCAGGCACTGAAAACCCTAACTATAGCTCTGTCTGATGTAAATAATCTTTATAGATGCAACCGTCAGAAATTAGTTTCAATATCTATTCTCAGTGATTGTATGTAGATTTTGTCGGCTTGTACTCTTCAAGGTCATGTAATATTGCTGCCTTTTGGGGGTAGGGAAGCTGATGAAAAGTTTAACCTGAACAAGAATTTTACATGTTTCTAAAACATTCTATAAAAATTTGTAGATTTGCACCAGGGGTTTTTCACTGAACTGGCCAATGCTTTTTTCTATTTCACCTCCACCAGGGAAAGTACAGCATGTATTCAGTACTAATATAATATCTAATTTGAACATAAGAAGCTAATAGCCATACTAATAGCTGAAAGAAATATTTCATAGTAATGGAATTTCTGGTTGATACTGAGCAGTAGGGGATAGAAGGACATCTGTCCCTGGATGAAGCTTCCACGGGGTGCCAGATTAATGTTCCCTATTACATTTTTGCTTATAGGAGGAGGCATAAAATCTTCAGTTGTCCTGAGTTGCTGAAAACCCTAGCTATGCCTCTGATACTTAAATTACATTCTATGAAAGAGAAGTGCTGTGACTTATTTCATTTGGGATTGAGTTAAATTTGGGTTAGATTTATGATATTAAAAGCTCAAAAATACCACAGCTAAGCTCAGGATGAGTTTAAGCATTTTGCATAAATTAAATATTTTGTTTAAATTTTTATGTAATTGTTACTATTTAACTATTTAGTTTTCTTTATTGTTATCCAGTATTCTGCTTTAAGTTCTATTTATTCAAATGCCAAATGGAAATTAAATCCTTATTGAAAAGCTAGAATTATTTCTAAACAGATAAGCTAATGAACTTCTGATTTTATACTTTTTGCATATTAATTTAAATTTATAAATATTATCATATGTGATTATAAAATTCCATAAAATGTTTAATGCTATTATTTCTTGTAGATAAAGGATGAAGACGTACAGATGTCCCAGTTAACGCAGAGAGAACGGAGGTTTATTAAATTTGCTTCAGTTGAATATGAAGGGCAATTATATATGACACCTCAAGATTTTTTGGATTCTGTAACTGATACTGATCCAAGACGTAAGTAGGGCTAATTTTTTTTCTTTTCTTTTCTTCTCTCTTTTTTTTTTTTTTTTTTATTTTCTCCTAATATTTAATTTAAAAGTTTCTTTGAAGCAAAAAATGATGGGGATCAACATGGGATTATGCAACACTGTTGTCAAAGACTGTATTTCACCCCCACCAGAGAAAGTACAGCATGTATTCAGTAATAGTATAATATCGAATTTGAACATCAGAAGCTAATAGCCATACTAATAGCTGAAAGAAGTATTTCATAGTAATGGAATTTTTGGTTAATCTAATGGTAACATTTCTGAGATCCTGAAGTTTGTCAAACAGCATCAATGATAAATTAGATACCGTGTAAAAAAGAGAGTACTTGTCAAGCTACATAAGTAATAATAGCTGTGGTAGTGCAATAAATCTAATGCAGCAGTTATGTTAGAAATTAAAAGGCTAAGCTATAGACACTTTGTTGCCAATGATTTAAGCAGCAGAAAAGAAATATAGCAATAGAAAATTAAAAATGTAAAGTTTCTAATAAAATTTGTACTGATCGTGTGATGCGAGAGACCTCGGTGGCTACAAGTGAGTAGTTGCTTGCTCATGTTGCTGTCTGTTAACACCAGTGAGAAGTGCTACAGTGCTTGAGTTTTGCATACCCTTGAAGATGGTAATCATCTTCAAGGGTATGCAAAATTAAACAGATTCAGGATTAATTCACATTAAACAGACTCAGGATTTGATCCTGCGTCTGTTTAATGTGAGTTGAATTCTCTACCACTAGCATAAAATTGTGCACTCGGTTCAAGAATTCCAACTCTTTAAAATTTGTGAGCTTTTAGTTGCTCTTGAGATCACTACAAATTAAACGTCATCAAGAGAAAAAAAGTAAATAAAGGACTAACATTATTATCGTTTAGAGCAATAGTATTTTAAGCTTGTGAGCATTTACACTAATAATTAATTTTAAATAAGTTCAAATTACCGAACTATGAAGATTTACTAATATTTATCTAAAAAGAATGGATAATACAAATTGTGCTACAAACTGATGTAAGTAATTCCTTATATGTCTAGTAATTGAAAGGTTAATTATGTATATCAGGAGTTAAAAGCTACAATTTGAAAGTAGGAAGGTTTTGAATCGTTGGATAGCATTAACAAGATTTTAAGTGTTATAAAAAGGTAATATGAAGAATTCATTTTTACTTTAATGCATATGAAATTTTCATTTAACATTCATTTTCAAGTATTTTTGTTTTGGGAATATTTGATTCCTATTAATGAGGATGGGAAAGTTGTGTATTACTGCTTAATAATGTAGAGTTAGTAATTCATAAGACTCTCATTAATTAAAAGTTGTGAATTCCCATATGAAGAGCTGAATTTTGTACTGAAAAATTTTCAAAACTTCATTTTGAAAATTTTGGGAAGTGGCAAATGATGTTTTATTGTTTAAACTTGTTATTTTCTATAATTTTTAATTGCCTATTTATAGAATATTATGGACTAAAATCTTCTCTTGTATTTTTACGAGAGCAGAAGCATAACTTTTTTTTTAATGTTTTTATCCAGAAAGGCTGAGAATTCAGGATTTGAGACCTTTCTTGTCGGGTTTTGCTTAAAATATCTGAAATCACTTAATAACTAAAAATTCTCGGTTTAAGATTTAGGAAAACTCACTGCTTCCAATTTGACAATGAAAACACAAAAACATTGTCACTGAGTTACTCCTGAGCCTGTGTACATAGCTCAGAATTGAACTCGCAGTGTTTGTTAATGATAGATTGAAATACCACAGACCAGAAATTCAGAAATTTGTTTTACAAAATCCTTCAGCATGCATGAATTTTGTCACTAAGCTCAGCTTGTTTTAACTTGTGATATCTGTAGTTCCACTCAAACTATTTTTGAAATTCCAAAAGTTATCTGTGCAGAATTTAATGAATTAGAATTAATACACAGTAAATTAATTGAACACTTAAATATATAATTATTATGCATGAATTCAAAAAGGTCAAAAGAAATGGATATAAATTTACAAAATTTATTTGATTGAACAGGTCTAAGGAGATGCTACTTTCATAGAGTACTTTCTAAAGGAAACTTATGTTTATGTGTTGAAAATTCAGCAAAAACACCTAAATAGCCAAGCTGTTCAGTTTGATTTAAACCCTAGTTGAAGCAACAGTGTTGCAGTTTTTGCCTCTCAGCCATTGGTGAACTTAACTTTACAATGAAACAATATGCAAAACAAATGTTTATGTATATTTTTCTTTTTAGTTTTTATGTAATGTTAAAAAATTAAATCTTCGAAAAAATTTTAGTGAGGTTTATTAATGCATAATTTTATAAAATGAAATATCATTAACAACTTTTGAGTATGACTGATTCATATTATTACTAACAACATTTTTTTTTTCATAATAATGAAAGCTTTTATAATTTTAGCACGACTCAAGAGAAAGGTGTTAACAAAAAAGGAACTTCATTCTTTGTATGACAGTACACCACCAAGGTGCAAAGGAAGCACAAATTTATTTCGCTCTCTGCATGAAAAGGGTGAGCATCCCTGTGTGTAAACAGCAGAAGAAATGTTCTTAATTTCATTTTTATTTTAATGTTAAGAAAAGTTACATGTTCGGTAACAAATTTAAGCTGTTGGTACTCTCATCATATGTTTGCACCCTTTACACACCTATACACTTTTTCCTTGCATGAAAAACATTACAATTTTGTGAATTAATTATGTGCAAATGTGTATATTTAGAGACAGAGAGAATTAAAATTTAAATCAAATGAAGTAGTTAAAAAAAATATGTGTTATAAGCTGTAGTAAAAAAATAATGTTTTAAGTATATCAAAGTCGCATAAAAGAATGCTAATGCGAAACAACTTCCAAACAATAAGAGATTTTTTGTGGCTGCTTGCACTTGCTGAAAAGAATGCCAGCTTCTGTGTCTATGCATATATATGTTTCCAGCAACACAAAAAATCTCTTTAGTTTTAATTTCATTATTAGCAATCCTTTAATATATACACCATATTTACTTGTATATTCTCTCCCTTTTTTTGACTAATTTTATCGTATGAAAATCGAAAGGGGAAAATTATGGGAATAGTTCAATTTCCGAAGGACACAGTTATAGCAAGAACATAAAAAATGAAAAATATTCATAAATGAACTACCAATATTTGTCACAATATTGCCTCTTTAAAAGAAACGTACATTCCATTAAGAAATCATAGTGATATTAATATCACAGTATCTAATAAGATACCTTCACTTCTAAATCTTGAATCTCATCTGCTATTATTGTTTCCACAGCTATTCGCTAGGCCTCATATCTAAGGAGCTACTGAAACTGTGTTGTTGCCTACAAATTAAAAGTAGTTGACATTATCATTATTGTCTTAGTCTTTGTTACTATTCAATCTGTCTTATCTCATACAGTGATTTTCAGAACTATCAAGAGCATTAGATGTCCCTATTTTTTTGAAGTTCTTCAATATAATTGCTGTATCAGTCAGAATTTATGCACCCAAAATACATGAGCAGATTAGTTAGTAAGATAAAAACAACCACTACGGGGAAGAATCCAGTTTAAAATTTAGTCAAGCTCTCTATCTGAATGACTTGAGGAAGGGGAAAATTACACGAATATTTTAAAAAATTTCAGAACCTTGAGCTACGACCTTACACGAGTAAATACAGTTTATATATCACAAAATTATAGAATCTGTGATGGCAGATTTAAATTTCATTTTTATTTTAATTAACATTTGCAGCCTTAAGAAACTTGGCACACTAATTGTACCTTTCTCAAAACATATACATATTTTGATAGCTTTGCAGTAAGAAGAGAAGCAGCAGTCTGGCTTGGTCAAGGAGTAGAAACAAAGTTCAGTGTGTTGGAGAACAAAAGCATGGCTCAGGATAAATTAGTTTCGATTTCGTAGCCATTTGATTGGCTAATTAATGGAACTCTAAACCGACATAGCTTGCAAAACCCTTTACGTCCCCAGCAATATGTAAGCGTCATATAATATGGATTAATCTAGAAGTGATACAGTCCAGAAAAATTTATTATAAGCAGCTAGTCTTTATAGAACAGAAAATTGAAATACCCAAACTAAAATGAAGAACTAGGAGCTGTTTCATATTTATGTTAGAATATTTATTTACATGTTTTTGATCTTAAATATATCATGCTTTGGGGAAGATCAGAATTTTCGGGTGAACTGTTAAGATTGAAAAATATATAGGGATGGTTTATCAGCTAATTCTGGATACAGAAAAAGAAGAATTTTGTTATGGAAGAGGAAGTGTAATTTATTTCAGCTTATCCTCCTCCTGACGACGTTATATTGGAGTTGATTGGATTCCTCTTCTTTCATGTTCTTATTTGTTTTTTCTTGTGCTGGTTTATTTTAATTTTCTTTTAACATGTACATAATTCTACATTTATAGGATTTTTTGAAATTTATTTATTTGAATTTCATTTTTTGGTCTTTGTGAAAAACTGGTTATAAATTTCTTTCTTTATATATGTATATAATTTACAAAAATAGTTATTTTTATGTCTTTCAATTTACTGTCTGCTTATGAAAAATAAGAGGAATAAAAATGTGCTTTATTGAAGAGTGATTTGAAAATTTTTATAAATAAGGATTTCCAATGGACATAAAAGTGTTATCCAGTTTCAAATATCTTCTAAAAATGTCCTGTACGTATTTGTACCTTGGATATGTATTGTGTTTAAAGTCATGTGTGCTGTTGTGCATAATGCATAACCAAACATACCCGTGTACATGCAATTCCAGAAATAAGCTTTATTAAAGTTGTACTCTCCTCAAGAATTTTTACAATAAATTTTAAAATACTGCTGTAAGAACTGTGTTTCATTCATTTCTTAAGTATATGTGAGATTATTTTTCACTGATGGAGGAGATTTGACCTGGTTAATGGGCCACAGTCCAATTAATTACCCTAAACTTGCTGATATTTGAGATTAAAGGTTGTGAGAAATGAACAGAACTTTTTTGTATGGAGCAGAGATAGATACTGTTGTTTTGTAAATAGAGGCATTTCATTGATAAGGGAAGGAACTATTACTGTTGAATTGGTAGAGTATACAACATTGTGTTAGTGAAGAAATCATATAAGGTATTTTTACTGTCTTTAGTATTAAAATGTTCATTTACTGGAATTATGGGTATTTTCTGATTATCTGTACTCCCACCAAAAGTCGTGAGTGTGTTGCCAGTTTGGGAAGCATTCGTGTACTCATTATTGACTAATTTTTTACCAAGCTAATGCATGAAGGGCAATAGCCATTTTCAAAATGATGGTACACTAAGAATTTGTACAAGAGCAATCATTCAATAAAATTGAAAAAGCAAGAAACGTTGGTAAAGCACTTACCTGTTTTGAGAAATCCATTTTCTTTTGTGCACTGTTGGTCTCCCCATGTGCACAGTCATTTGTTTTCCATTAAAAAAAGAATTAGAGATTTGCAGAATCTAGGTGTTGTACAACTCTGACATTGTGCACTAGGAAAACAGACACATGACATGTGCATATATTGGTTGCTGTGTAATTACCTCTTGGCAACATCATGGGCTTCCATATAATTATTTTGGTGACATACTGTTTTGTCTCATGATTTTTCATTAAGATGTAGATAATAAAAAAGTACCAAATTAATGTAGTCTGTTCTGTATTTTAAGAAACAGCCCTATTTGATGAGAGGTTATATAGTGAACTTCACAATCAATGCAAAATAATGTTGGTATTCTTGAATCTACACTTGCTTTGTATGGTGGTATTTAGCAAAATATGATGCTTTTTGTCACAGATGCATTTTTACTGTCCACAACTGAATAGTGGTGAAGTTATTTTGAAGTCAGTGAAACCACATCATATTGGTAGTTTGTCCTAATTCTTTTTATAGCAGCTAAATGAACTGTCTGTATGATGTTTTATTCATTTTCTGTATACCAAATAATATTAAAATCATATGTTTCAGGATTTTGATTAGCAGTATTACTATACTTTTGAATATATAATACTAACCACCACCACATATATGTAATAAATCTTGCAAAATTGATTTTTCTGGTATTTTAATTGTGTTTTTGTTTGCATTTGATTTTTTGGTACAACTTTGTCTTATAAATATTGAATTGACTTTCTTTTAAACTTTTTTTGAACTGGTAAAACTCTGTGAGCATTTATTTAATCAAAAATGAATCATTAAAGACAGGTAATCAATATAGCCTAAATTAGAAAGCTCTTGTATTCTTTGAAAGATTTTAGAAACTTAATTTTTATGCTTAGGAAATAGTCTTTGTTGTTTTAATTTAATTAAAATCATGGATTACTATAGCATTCCATGTTAAAACATTTTATGAAATTTTTTGCATTATTTTGAAATAATTTACATTTATTAATCTGAATGGTAATACGCAGCATTGCATTCAAATTTGTATTAGTTGTTATAAAGTAAGTGTTAATCATCTAAGCATTTTGCTATGAAATTTCGTTTTATGAGGGCTATAGCATAACTAGAATTAAATTTTTGGAGGTATGCAATCACCATCATAATGTCTAAACTAACATTGCACAATTTTTCTTACTTATAATTATCCCATTTAAATACGGAATTTAATCTAAAAAAATCTTGTATCTTCAATTATATCAGATTATTTGAGTACATTACAGGACATTCGTTCAATTACATTTGCATTAGTATGTTATTAATGATGAAAATTTAATAAAATATCAAGCAGCATTAAAAAATACTTATTTTGTCCTCTTACATTGTTTTACCAGGTCAGAGGTATTCCTAAAAGCAATGTTTTTTTTTAAATATACATTAAATCATACATTAATTTATTTTTTTAATTTTGAAGAATATTTAAAACTTATTCTTTTTCAGATATATATATAATCCATGTAAATGTATTTTGCAAATAATTTTTAGGATTTTAGATAGTAATTCACCATAATTGCAATAGATTTGGGTCTTCAACAAAACAGTGGAACAGTGCTTTTTCAGATATTCTCTTACTTTCTTCTACAAATTTAATATACTTTCTTGCAAAATATAACTTCTTTTTGGGGTGTTCATAAAAGTAACAGTTTTCTATCCCTCCTGTGCAAAACGAATATCTTTAACATGACATGCATTAGAAAATGCCAAACTGATGGAAGCACAGTGCACACAGAGTGCTGAAGAAAATCCATTTCTCACATTAGCGTGTAAGTTCCTTGAATATCCCTAACATGCTTGCTGCACCATCACATGCTAATCTTCTCTGTGCATTGGCATTATATATTTGTAAAAAAAATTCTGTTAGAATAGTTTTTCTTTCATGTTCTTCTGCATATCTCCCACAAATTGACACTTGCTCTTGGGAAGAAATGTCTGTAACTTCTTCAAGTGTAATTGAAAAGCATTTGCTTTTTCAACAATTTTTCCTAAATAATGTTATTGCAAGCATTTATGGTTTGATTTTGTTTCTTTTGGTTAAATATGCATTGCATTATTGCTGCAGGATTCTAAATGATTTTTTAACATGACTTTTCTTGCATCTAGTCAAAATCTGAGGATTTGGCAGCTTTCTTAATTTTTATAAGATTCAGAATTATAATTTGCCCAGAATCATGATGTCTTAATGGAAATCCATTTTGATGTATAAGATTACTATTTTTACTATAGAAATAAGCTTTTTACCATTATCTTTAGTTTGATTAGTACTGATGATATCATTTGCACCAACCATGGATTGTTTATAGCCAAGAAACAATATTTTAAAAATTATTAGCATGTAATACTGAAGGCTTATGAATTTTTTCTCTTGGTGGTCAGAGAATTTTCATTAGATTTGTTTTCAGCTGCAAAAAGGTTCATTTGCTAAGCTTGGTTTTTTTTATTGATCTATAACATACCCCATAATGAATTTCACACAATATATACAATATACTCCATCTTTAATTTTAGAATAAGCTAGCCAAGTTTGTTCAAATAGTAATGTGTATTTAAATTTTCTGTTCATACTTTCATTGCCATATCGAGAACTTGGAAACACACTGCTGTCAGATCCCAAGTATTTTTAAGACATTCAAATTTTCCATCATCAGTTAATTTACGATTCGTAAAATTTGATATGCCAGATATTTAATCTTTGAGAGGGTTTCTAATTTCAGCTAAAGAGATTGTTTCTGAATTAAAATCAGATGTACGTATAGAATTAGAACTTTGGGGATGACTTTCAGCTTGCTGTTGAGTCTTAGCATTCGTCACTTAGTATGCAGTATTTATTTGCTTGCCTTTCATTTTTCAGTTCACCTTCATGACAGTTTTTCATAATTTAAGAGGGAATGTTGTCTTGTCGTACTCATTTTTAAATTAATGTATCCACCCGGATTTCCTGACTTTGTTCCTCCATCTGGGTTGTTCAGTCATCAGATTTATAATGATTAATATTATTGAATTCTTCACTAATTCTACAAGTTAAGAATAGTTCGAGTCTGGAGTATAAGGCTAAAGAAAAGATGAAATGAAAACACTGATTTTATCTAACTACAATCTAATGTTCAGAGATTTTTTAAAATGGATGGTTGGAAAGAATGCTAAAGAAATATGTACCAAAGAGAAGCATAGTCACATTTCCTGTTCAGTAATATGTGGTACAAAAGAAATGAAAGCATTGTTGAAGCAATGGGGTCCGGAAGCCATAAAAAAAATAAAAACCTGTTTTTTAATTTTTTTTTTTTGTTTTAAAGGGTTATTTTTGCAAAATATGTCTCATATGAGGCGTGGTGTTCAACTCAGAGAGGTTAATTGCAGGACCCTAGCTGGCTTTCCGTATCCTCCAATGTGTTTTAGATTTGAATTGGAATTTAGGTTAAATTGACATGCCCCATAACTTTCCAAGAAGTTCAGTATTTAATTCACTGAAACAAGCTTGTATTTGGCGTACATTTACAAAAAACACTCAATCGATTTCGAGGGCAGCTAAGGCCCCTCCTCATCAGGAGAACAAAATATCTAGAAAGGGAAAGAAAGCTGAGTAACGGCCTTTTATACTCTCGGATAGAACCACGCGCAAGGAGGCAACGCCATCTATCGGCAAAAATAATCATCAAGAATTATGTTAATAGAATTTTAAAAGCGCTAGGAAGGACTGGATTAGACTTAAAATCGTTCACTAAACTTGCTAAATCTTTGTGAATATGAAAAGCCTCAAGAAAATCCAATTCACCAACGGAAGAAGCTTTTTGGATAATTTTTGCAGATCCAAAGTCAAAATTATGATTAAATTTCCAACTATGATACGCTATTGAAGACTTGTTAATTTCGCCCTTTCGGACATAAGATTCATGTTCCTTGATACGAAACTTTAACGCTCTTTCTGTTTGGCCAATATATCTCAAGCCACACTGACACGATATACTATAAATTCCCCAAGAATTAAAGTCAGAAACAGAATCTTTTAGAGTCGAACCGTGAATTTTATTGACAGGGGAGAAACTGACCTGAAAATTGAATTTGTGGAGAATCCGTGCAACCTTATAACTGACAGAAGGATAAAATGGAAGCACGACAAAGCCATTAATATTATTTCTAACAGTGGAATGTCTTCTATAATGGGAATCTGAAAACTTTTTAACAGCTTTATCAGTGATCACGGGAGAAAATCCTCGGTCAGTAGCAACTGTTTATAAATAATTAAGTTCATTGGTAAGCAAGGAGTCTGTGGAACAAACTTTGAGCGCGCGAAATACATAATAGTAAAAAGTAGCCATTTTTCTCTTAATAGGGTGGCATGACTTAGCATGGGGTGGTAAACTAACTGCAAAGGGTTTACGGTACGCCGTAGTGCTAAAATCAATTTCATTGCGGATTATAAGAATATCAAGGAAGGGAAGGGAATTGTTGGATTCAATTTCAAGAGTGAATTGGATGACTGGATCCATTGAATTTATAGTAGATAATATCTCGGATAAATCGTCTTTATTACCGTCAAAAAGTGCGAAAGTGTCATCTACATAACGAATCCTGAGACGAAAAGATAGTTTATCAAATAATTTTTCCTCAAAATAGTGCATATAAATGTCAGCAAGTACAGGACTGAGAGGATTACCCATAGCTAATCCTTCAATTTGACGATAATATTGATTTTGGAAAACAAAGCGTCCATAAAACTGGGATTCTCTCCCCAAAAGTCCTCTCACGCTCTCCCAAAAGTCCATAAAACTGGGATTCCTTTTCGACCAATTATTTCCAACATAGGTACAGCATCATATCCTTTGGCCAAATATTTAGTTTCCAGATTTTCTCCTTTACTTGCTAACAATATTCACACTGTAAAAAATACTTCTGAAGTCATCGATGAACTTAAAGGTATTTCTCCACTGCGTTCCATTATGGTTTCATTTGATGTCAAATCACTGTTTATTAATGTTCCAGTCGAAGGAGCACTAAAATGTCTTGAAACTAGGCTTAGGGAATTCCATTTCACACATACTGAAATTGGTTTCGCTTACTAAAGTCTCTCTCAGTCAAACCCACTTTGTTTTTCAAAATCAATATTATCGTCAAATTGAAGGATTAGCTATGGGTAATCCTCTCAGTCCTGTACTTGCTGACATTTATATGCACTATTTTGAGGAAAAATTATTTGATAAACTATCTTTTCGTCTCTGGAATCGTTATGTAGATGACACTTTCGCACTTTTTGACGGTAATAAAGACGATTTATCCGAGGTTTTATCTGCTATAAATTCAATGGATCCAGCCATCCAATTCACTCTTAAAATTGAATCCAACAATTCCCTCCCCTTCCTTGATATTCTTATAATCCGCAATGAAATTGATTTTAGCACTACTGTGTACCGTAAACCCTTTGCAGTTTGTTTACCACCCCATGCTAAGTCATGCCACCCTGTTAAGCAAAAAATGGCTTCTTTTTACTATTATGTATTTCGCGCGCTCAAAGTTTGTTCCACAGAATCCTTGCTGATTAATGAACTTAATTATTTAAAAGCAGTTGCTATTGACCGAGGATTTTCTCCCGTGATCATTGACAAAGCTGTTAAAAAGTTTTCAGATTCCCATCATAGAAGACATTCCACTCTTAGAAATAATATTAATGACTGTGTCGTGCTTCCATTATATCCTTCTGTCAGTTATAAGGTTGCACGGATTCTCCACAAATTCAATTTTCAGGTCAGTTTCTCCCCTATCAATAAAATTCACGGTTCGACTCTAAAAGATTCTGTTTCTGACTTTAATTCTTGGGGAATTTATAGTATATCGTGTCAGTGTGGCTTGAGATATATTGGCCAAACAAAAAAGAGCGTTAAAGTTTCGTATTAAGGAACATGAATCTTATGTCCGAAAGTGCGAAATTAACAAGTCTTCAATAGCGTATCATAGTTGGAAATTTAATCATAATTTTGACTTTGGATCTGCAAAAATTATCCAAAAAGCTTCTTCCGTTGGTGAATTGGATTTTATTGAGGCTTTTCATATTCACAAAGATTTAGCAAGTTTAGTGAACGATTTTAAGTCTAATCCAGTCCTTCCTAGCGCTTTAAAAATTCTATTAACATAATTCTTGATGATTATTTTTGCCGATAGATGGCGTTGCCTCCTTGCGCGTGGTTCTACCCGAGAGTATAAAAAGCCGTTACTCAGCTTTCTTTCCATGCGACGCGATCACTAATGTGGCGATCAAAAGATTACCTATAAAAATTATCACTAAGTATGTTAGCATTATAAACGCCTGCCTAACTTTAAACTATTTTCCGCAGACATGGAAGACTGCTAAGGTCATTCTTCTGACTAAACCAGGAAAAGACATTACAAAACCCGAAGGTTACAGGCCCATTAGCCTCTTGCCGGTCCTTGGCAAAATCTTTGAACGAGTGATATTAAAACGCATGGAGCCTATCTGTCCAGGCTTCCGCCCGAACAATTCGGGTTTAGGAAGGGCCTCTCTACAGTTAAACAACTGGTTAGACTATTTGAATTCACTGAAGCTGCATTACACAACAATCAGAGTGTCGCCTTACTCATGCTAGACATGGCGAAAGCTTTCGACCGCGTCTGGCATGAGGGGCTTATCTTCAAGTTGATTAGCGCAGACTTTGATAGAGACTTAATTCTGCTACTTTACTCCTTCATTCACGATAGAAAGTTCTTTTTAAGTATTGGTAACGACCACTCAGAGTGCAAACGTCTCAACGCCGGAGTAGCACAGGGTTCCATCCTTGGCCTTATTTTATATAATTTTTATGTTGCCGACTTCCCTAGAGTCCAGCTTGATAGAGGTTTTTATTTAGGATGCTACGCAGATGACACTGCGTTAGCTGTATCCTCACTCAGAGCAGATACTGCAATCGCAAAACTACAAGAACTCACCCCAGCTATAGAGCACTGGTGCGAGAAATGGCATATTGCCATAAATGCGTCCAAATCGCTGCTCATAATTATAAGAAAGAAAACTACCAGAACACCGGTTACAGCCCGACTCAGGTTATTTGACACAGAGATTCCTATTGTGAAGAAAGCTACTTAATTAGCTTTTTAATTAGTTATCTTGGAGTCACTATTAACTCAAAATTTAAGTGGAAAGATCATGTTGGAAAAGCAATCAGCAAAGCATGGGCCACAATAACAAGTATCAAGCCTCTATTAGGGAAAGCTTCTAAATTAGATCTTGTCAGAAAAAGACACTTGTATATTGTCATCGTTAGACCGATCTTTTCGTATGCGTCCCCAGCCTGGACAACCATTACATCCGCCGAAATAAATAAACTACAAATTCTTCAAAATAAAACACTCCGATTAATGACTAATTGCCATTATTACGTCCCTAACGAGACCTTGCATCGGGATTTAAAAATCGAAAGAGTCGAAGAATTTCTTCATAAACAGAATCGTAACTTCTATGATAAGGCCTTAATCTGTCCGCACATACAACACTTCAAGGTGTTTGATTATATACCATTACGAGAAGATGTCAAAATCCGCCCCTATGCGGCGCACTTATCAAGAGATGATAATTTCCCTACTTAGGGACCCAAATTCCTGCAACCTTTGATATTTATTTAAAATATCTTCTGTATATACTTGTATAATATGTTATTCATCTGCAATTTATCACTTGTATCATACTTTGTATCTTTTGTTTATTAATTGTATGTATTTTATGTATTTGTATGTGTGATAATACACTCATACATAGTCAGGATTTCACGTACATCAGATTTTATCTCTCCTTGGCTTGCTGTTCGCTTGCGTTCTGTTACGTGTGGTCACTCCCTTCCTCCAATTCCGAGCCCCCTTGCCGGTCATTGCTATTATGAATCTTGTGCCTTGTGCATAACTATCAAGAACCGGAAACGTCGCGTTGCAACAGCGACATCCGGCCATACGTGTAATGACAATGACAATTTCTTTCCCTTTCTAGATATTTTGTTCTCCTGATGAGGAGGGACCTGTAGCTGCCCTCGAAATCGATTGAGTGTTTTTTGTAAATGTACGCCAAATACAAGGTTGTTTCAGCGAATTTGATTGCCACATTGGCGTTTTTCTCTTCTATTGTAGTTCAGTATTTGTTTATAGAGTAAGTACTCCAAGATGTTCTGTTAACAAATGTGATTAGTAACTTCCTTACCCACATTCAACCATCTTGTTACATTCACTAGCTTGAGCATTACAATATATGTTACTCTACTGTTTAGTGAATAATAAGCATCGATAAAATGATACGTGATCTCTTCCAATAAGAGAGAATCTGAAAGGCAAATCCAAAAAATGCAACTGATTTTGCATGAATTTTTATACAAAAACATTTAGGGGGGAGGGTATGTGGCCCTTTGCACCCTCCTGGTTATGCCTCTGTATGATATAGTGAGTATTAACTTAATAAATGGTTGATAGTTGTATTTATCTTATTTACCCCAAAATAAGAGCTTGTACTTTCAATAAATAAGACTATAGACCAAGAGGAAGAAGTGTAATTATCATATAAGAGAGAAGGATTTGCTTTCTAAATATTAAGTAAACCACATATGTAATTACTATAAGATTATCTTTCACAGAATTCTGAAAAACAAAATAAATATTTATCTATAATTTTCTTTCTTAAAATTTATCCTAAAATATAAGGAGGTTCTTATATTCAAGAGGTCCTTATTTTTAAGTAAATATGGTGTATTTAAATCTGAAAGCAAATATTTATATTGCAATGTTGTTTTTATGTATAATGAAAATTATTCTTATGAAAATATTCTTGTTTCAAAGAAAAAAAGTATTTAGAAAATTAATTTTCATGAATTACTTATAATTCTTTTTGTTGACAGGTATCATATCATATACAGAATACTTGTTTTTACTGTCTGTTCTCACAAGTAAGTTCCCTAATTTTTAAATTACAAGATTTAATTTATGTCACTGATTTCTTGATTTATTTTTCAGTTGTTTACAGCCTAGAACTTTTTTTTCTTTATGTCTTGAGCTGTTCATCTGTGATATTATGGGTATCAAAGAACAAACCTTGACTATAAATTTCATCTGCATTGCGTTTTGATGTTTGAATATAGATGCTGTTATTCAAGGTATTGTTGCATGTGTATGGATTCGTAACAGATTGAATGCACACAGATCAAAAGAAAACACTTCAGAGTTCTGGAACTTTCCACAGAAAATAGTCGTACAATTTTTCACAGTATCACAGAGTACAATCCGAAGTTACACTTCAAACCACTAAGAACGTTAAACAAAACGCAATGAAAAGCACATCTAAAGAGCAAAGCTGACCTGGAGATATCTCAGTACTTTGAACTCATGCTGAACTAACGTCAGTTGAGGAACTGATGCTTTTATCAGTCTTATATAGTTTCTCCCAGCCACTGAGAGATTTCTAGTACTTTCTGGTTCTCGAAATTCGTGGAAGGCACATGAAGGCCGGATACGGTTACAGTTACACTGAGCATCAGTTACAATATCCATTGCAGTTAGACAGAGAGCATACCAAAATATCGTCAAATCTGGCGCCTTTTGCGATTTCTCGCCAAATTTGGTCGCAAAAAATAATCGCCAAAGCTGTTTAGAATTCCCGTGTATTCTTACTTTTTCGGCATAGCATCGTCTCACCAGATTTTTCATGTTACATTATACAGAAAAATACTAAAATTTCAGATATAATTGCACAAAAATCATCTATCTGTGTACAAAATTCGTAAGTTTTTTTTGGGGGGGGCTGATTTCATAAATGTAAGTTGTACATCAAGTATAGCTTTTTAATTAGTTATTAATGATATTTTAATGCTTCTGTACAAAATCTTGAAATGCGTATTCAAGAAAACAAGAGTTAATACCACTATAGGTGTAATAGCTAACAGACTTTATGTAATTTTTGAGCAGCTGTTTTCTGTCACTTAGTGAATTTGTTGTTATGCAAATGTATTTTCTTTTCATGGTAGTTGGAGTTTTGTGAAAAAATGTTTCCTGATAAATCTGTAAATATGCTTATAGCCTTCTTCGCATGCCTTCGTGGTGTAGCGGTCAGCACGCGTAACCGAGAAATCCGTGGTTCGATTCCCAGCGAAGGTGTTGCTCATTTTTTATTCTTTTGCTTCCAAAAAATCCTAATGACTCTGCAACTGGCACCCGAACAAAAAAGGCGGTGGATGATGATTCTCCACCACCAGGATTTGGCGATTGGGGCCCCTGATCCTCAGTCGCCCTTTAAAAGGGGGAGTATATAAGGTATTTCTCCCACCTTCTCCGCATGCCTTCGTGGTCTAGTGGACAGCACGCTGGGCGCATATTTCAGAGGTCCGTGGTTCGAGTCCCGGCGAAGGCATTGCTCATTTTTCATCTCTCCTGCTTTAAAAAAAAACCTAATGTCTCTACATTGGCGCCCGAACTAAAAAGATGGTGGATGATGATTCTTCACCACCGGGATTTGGCGATTGAGTCCTCTGAAGCCAGTCCCCCCTTTAAAAGTATTTCTCCTTCCTTCTTCGCATGCCTTCGTGGTGTAGTGGTCCGCATGCTCGACGCGTATTCGAGAGGTCTGCGGTTTGAGTCCCGGCGAAGGAGTTGCTCATTTTTTAATATTCCTGCTTCAGAAATACCTAATGTCTCTACAGTGGCGCCCGAACTAAAAAGGTGGTGGATGATGATTCTCCACTACCAGGATTTGACGATTGGGTCCCCAAAACCCCAGTCGCCCCTTAAAAGGGGGAGTATATAAGGTATTTCTCCCGCCTTCTTTGCATGCCTTCATGGTGTAGTGGTCAGCACACTCGACATGTAACCGAGAGGTCCGTGGTTTGATTGCCGGCGAAGGCGTTGCTCATTTTTCATTTCTCCTGCTTTCAATAAATACCTAATGTCGCTACATGTTGATATATTGTGTTGCATTCTGTACAAGGACAAAATGTTACTGACTTGGTTTAAAATGCATGATTTGCTTTTTTATTAAATTGCAGGCCGTATAAACCACGATCATTTCATAAAATAGGCCAGACCTTAAAGTTGAAGCTTTGAGTTTAACAAAATATAAATTAAAGTATTTTCAATGCCTTTTGTTATTTCAGTTGTTTGGATTATTCCTCAAAATAGCATCATCATATCAAAGTATGTTTTCAGCATTAAAACCAACAGCTCACAGTTAAAATCATCTAAGTGAACTTATCCTAGAAATTTTACATGCTGAGTAGTAACATATTTTTTCACCCCATAGCTATTTTAGTGTACGTTAGTTTCTTAGTTTAAGCCAGTTTTGCGGAATGCCTTTTTTTCAGTCTCACCAGTTTGCATGTGTTTTGTCATTAGTAAGCGTTGGCTCTTATTTCCTATTCCCATTATCTAACAGAGGAAGTAAATGGCTGAAAAAGAGAAGCCAAATTAGATGCAGTTGGTAAAACATAAGATGGCTGTAAAATAAAACATATTGCATCTACCTCATTTAATCTGGTCATGGACACTTAGCCAAAAAAACTTTTAGCCAACACCGTTTAGCCTTTATTTATCGAATGGGGTATTTAGATGATGGAACGTGTAGCCGACAGGACGTTTACCCAACAGAACAGGAAATTTAATGTCAGCATGTTTAACTGACAATACATTTAGCCAAAAGCACATTTAGTTGACCTCACATACATTTAGACAAAAACATGCAACAATGTTTTAGTAAAATTTGCCCACATTTATCCAACAGAATGCTGTTTCCAGGGTACACAGTGAGATAATTTACGGACAAGTACTACATTTTAGTTTCTATTTAATGCTATACAGAGTACAGATTTTAAAATCAGACAAACATGCAAACTTTGATTGGCACAGATTTTCAAATAAGTCTTGAGGGCGATTACGTAAGTCCATCTTTAGGAGGGGAAAAGAAAATTTCAGCAATGGGAGGAACAAAATGGCTTCATATGGAAAGCAGTGGGTAGAGCGAAGCGAAAATTAATGTAGTATGTTCTGTCAAGAAAAATACTAATGAGATGTGAAAAAGTTAAGCTATTAGAATTTTGAAAATGTTGGGAATACGTATATAAGAAATTTAATGTCATTAGCTAAAGGAAAATTTTTGTTGATGTGAAAGTGTTAAAAAAATATATTTTATTTACTGGAGAAGCTTTATGGATAATTCTTTCAGATCTACAGTAAAAATTATGATTGAGTAAAAAGTTGTGATTAGCTATCAACAATTTTTTATTTATCCTTTCCAAACATGTAATTCCTGTACCCCAATGAAAAATTTCAACACTGTTTCAGTCAAGCTGATACATGTCAAACCACACTGATGATATGCTAGGATTCCCCCAAAATTAAAAACGGAAATGGAATCTTTACGAATCTAGCAACGAATTTTACTGGTTATCGAGATAATGACTTGAAGTTTGAAGTTATGGAGAATCTTAGCACTTTTGTAATTCATAGAAAGATTAAATAGTTGTTGGATAAATATAGGCTTTTACTAAAATATTGTTATATGTTTATGTCTAAATGTATGTATTGTCAGATAAACATGCTGTTGGCTAAATTTTATTGTCGGTTAAATGTGCTGTCAGTTAAATGACTTGTCTGCTAAATGTCTATGTCAGCTAAATGTCATGTTGAATAAATGTCAGGTTGGCTCAGTGTACATGTTGGCTAAATGGAAGTATTGGCTAAAGATCCTGTAAGCTAAGTAATTATCAGCTAAGTATCAAGAACCCCATTTAACCACTATGGATGTTTGAGCTTTGCTATAAGAGAAAAAAGAAAAATGTTAAATTTCTTAGTTCATGGCTAAAAAATTTGTTATCACCGGGAAAAAATTTTTTTGAGGAGGAGTTAATAGGAAAGAGAACTGTGTCTGTATTTTTGTGCAGAAGGGGAACTTGGTTATTGCATATTCTAAATAAACTAATATTGTTCTTTGGTATCAGTCACCATAATATTTCAGAATGGAGACTATGTTTAGTTTTATTTGAAGTGATTCTTAATTCATAACAAGAATGACACTTCATTTATTCTTTAAACATACGTATTTTATTTATTAAATGCATCATATTGTAATAATGCATTTTTCCTGAAAGTGAAATGTGAAAGATATGATGCTTTTATGTGATGACTTGGTGTGTTATTAATAAGCAGTCTGAATACGCAAAGTTCCCATTTTTCGTATGTGTATGTAATAGTTGGGTTAAAAAGTCTCTAAAAAAAGGAAAATTTACCATCCTAGAAAAGTTTATCAGCAGCATAAAAATAATTAAAACACTCCAATAGTTGACCCTGATAAGATTCTACTACTGTTACTTGACAAATTTCAAATAGTAAAACAATATTTTGAAGCTCTAGGCAAATAAGTTTACTGTGCCTAGTTTCCATCAGCAACTGTTGCTAAAAATACTGGGAAGGATTTTCATTGGGCCTCAAATTCGAAAGCTGATCTGGGGTTGCAAGTTTGAAATACAAGGAAAAACTGCAGAAAGGAAGCTTGGGGCAAAAAATAATTGGAAGTTTATTTGGAAACAAGAAAGCTGTAAAAAAAGAAACAGTAGTAAAAGATACGCTTGAAGCATCTGAACAGTATTTAGTTGCCCAATAAATATTATGTTGCATTTTTTTTTTTTTGCATTCACACACAGTGAATTTCACAAAATTAGGGGGGTTTCACACACAGTGCATTTCATCTGGAGTTTGTGAGGAACAGGAGTTAAAAGATATTTTTTAGAATTTAGATTAGGTTAATTAGAAATGGCAGAACTATCTGCCTAAGAGAAGGGATGCCTTTGGGGAGGATTTTTTAAGGGAACAGGCTCATATTGACATAATGCGTAAAAAAATCCATGAAAACTAACCATGCAGCATTTACCAAGTTGTAGACACAAGTCGAATTACCAATATTCTTGGCCACTGTGTTGGGGCTGAGGATATGGAAGAGATGAAAAATAGTTGGAATGGTAAGTGAAATAAAAACATAATAACAGAATTTGTTATGAGTTGAGAAGGGAGATAAATGATAAAGAATTGTGATTTTTAATTTTCCATCTGGATGCTGTACATATACATTCAAGTTTATTGTATTTTTTGCACATTTGTAATATTTTTGTAATTAATAATTTATGTGTTATAGTATACTTTTCTTTATCCCCATATGTATATAATAGGTATGAAACCAGTATAATTTGATGGTATAAAAAGTTTCACAATTCAAAATGATGTTACATGAAAAATTATAATAAAGTATCTATTAAAAATATCTATTACTTTTGAAACATCAGTCAACTGTTTAGAAAATGGATACTACCATAATTAATATAATAGTATTTTAATTTGGATTCTGCCCAATTTAGAATTAGAAAATGTATATTCTGTTGTGGTTTTTAGAATTCATTATCAGGAATATACATATGAGTTTTCAGCTTTCTGATTGGTCACATGGCTAGACCTAAAATTATTTCATCCCTTCAATTTATATCAACCTAATCAAATTCTACTTTAGATGCAAGCATTTGTCTTACATATTTTCTGTTTTTTGTGCTGAGGCTTTCAACATTGTAAATAAGTCTCAAAGATATCAACTTTATTTTTGCAAAATGCTGGAAGAATTAATTATTACACAAAACTAAGAAGTGATGAATCTTATCTGATTTTTTGGTTCTGGTTATGCTGCAGTTGCAATTACAATTCATCTCAGAAAGTGAGATGTGCAGAAACTGAGCATTGGTGGGTTTTGCTGAATATAAGCTGTCATTTAAATGGACAATGTTGATTTCTTAACATTATAAAAATTATAACTTGTACTGATATTTTCCCTTAACCTTTTAATGGTCATCAACAAGCTCAGCTTGCATTCCTTTATGTACCACACTGAGCATAAATGAATACATCTCATATTACAAATTTACGACTGACAGATATTGTGCATATTTAGGAAGAGAGAATTGCTTAGTCTCACAACCGCCGAAGTGTTAATATGCTGTCTTTTTCTGTAGCATATTTGTAGATTTAGAAAAGTTTCTCCAGCATCAGAACTGTTTATATGTATTCAGTTCATGCATAGGTATTCATTTGAGACAATGGATGACATATTTTTGTGATTTTTGAGAAACAGTTTATTATTATTATTATTATTGTTCCTGAAATAAAACAAAGCTTCACTGTCATGAGATTTTTCCAGATTTGTTTTATACTATACCAATTTTCTTGAAATTGATCCCCATCGTAAAGCATAGGAAGGCAATTTTAAAATTATTTAAATTTAAAAAATTGTTTAATAATTATAAAAAAACTGGAAAGTGAGTGGTAAATTGAAATTCATGTATTTATTTGGTATTTGTAAAATCTTCAAACATTCCCTTAAATCCTTATTGTAATAAAATTACTGTTCCAGTGGAAGTGTAAATAATAAAATTATCTACCTATCAATGAAATGAAACATCAGAGTATTAGCTATGAATAAATAATATGTTTCTTCTTCTTGGTTGTTATTCTAGATGAGGTATCAAATTCTATAATCAAACATTTGTTAGACCCAAAATATTAGTCTATTTGTAGCTTGAAGAAATTATTGTTTAATGAATAAATAATCATGGGATTAACAACATTATTCACAAAACAAAAGAAAATGATGGGGGCATTCTTAAGTTTCAGGGGTATGTTTTCGTTTCAGTGTTTCAGGTTGTTATGACCTAGCATAACTATGTAGTAAGGATGACTGTTGATAGCCTCTGTCTAATATATTTTAAAGTATCTCAGTAGTAAAATTATATATATTTTAAAGTGTCTCAGTAGTAAAATTATATATATTTTAAAGTATCTCAGTTGTAAAAAGCTTTTGTTTTCAGACATGTTAGAAACTAGTATTCATAAATTCTTGGAAAAGGAAGACATGTAAAGCATTCTACTAAGTACAAAATCACCAATCTAAAATACAAAGTCTTACTGCTCATTTGTAACAAGCATTGAATTTTTCTGTTTTCCTAGAAATTCAGAGATGCCTTTGGCTTTTTGCTATTTTAAACTGATACCCTATGAGCCTTTTACCTGTCTTGTATTTGATTTCACTCAATAAAATTTTCCTCTGTTGCTGCATGGGAGTGAAGAAAGATGAGAGGAGTGATTAAGAATATACTGCACCCTCAAAATCTGTATTCAGTTTTAGATTAAATTAAAAACTACATTTAGGCAAATCATTTCATTTCTGTAGCACAGTTAATTGTAGACTTTTGTAAACTTGCTGAATTCACTTGGCAACACTGCTTGATTTCTAGCTTGTCCATGTACCTAAACAGCCTATTATGTAAAACATTTAGGTGTTAATGATTGTTCTAAACAGCATAAGTCATTTATTAGCAATAAATTCCTTCCTTCTAATATACTAAATAATGATGTTAGATACATAATTGCATGTAAATAAATGTGCTGCATTATAAAATTTATGATTGTTTAGTAATAATGTAATTGTTTCCAACCTGTAGTTGTTCTAAAGTGACATTGTTACTAATTAACAGAGCAGGCCTGATAGTTCAAGTTAATATATTTGAGGACAGTTAACAAATGTACCAAGTCTATGTATTGAGATTCATAGTGTTAAGGAAATAAGTTCAGCTGCATTTTTAAAATGCAATTTTGGTGTACAAATTTGAATATTTAAAGCGTCTCAAAAACCTCTTTGGAATTGAAGCCTGTGTCAAATTAATAGACTGGGTGACTGTTAGTATTATTTACCAGAGCATTATTTAAGAAAACACCGTATGTAAAGTTAAAAATGGAAAATTTTTTAAGCATTGCAAATTAATAGCCATGATTTAATTTTTCATTCGAGGAATATCAAACCTATATATTACATTTGATTGAAATCAAGCAAATTAAAATTTCTTTATTAGCTCATGCACAAAATGGTAGAAAAGGGATTAACAAGAACTGTAGTTGTTTTTTTATAAAAATTGCCAAAAATTTAATCTTTTTCATAAACATTTGCATAAAAAATTAATGAAAAGAACTTGTCACATGATTTGTAAATAACTTTCTTTTGAATTATTTCTGTCGTAGGAAGGATTTAGGCATTGTATTTAAGATCTGTATTCTTAAAGTAATTGAAAATAGAATTACGTGAAATGCAATACACCTATTTTTTCCATCTGCTGTCAATTGCCACTATAAGAATGATAGACGAAAAACAATTTTCATAATAAAGTTTTTCTTGAAACAGTATTAAAACATGGGGTGATTTTATGTTTGTAAGTAAATAAAAAAAAAGCAAAATTTTAGTTGTAGGAAATTCCAAATTTGTCCATCACACTGTAATTACACATATTCCTTTATATACATTTCATGTCTTGATAAATTTCTAAATGGCCTATTTAAAAATGATTGATAAATAAATATATGGGTCTGCATTGGCAAATGAACTGTCTTTTCCATCTAGTTTTGAAGATTCAAGAGAAAGAGGGTCATCGCTTCCTATTTTGCCTGCAAAAAGTAGTCTTTTCAGTATTCACCATCACCTTTCAATGATCAAACAATGAAACTGCTAGAAAGTCTTCATGGAGGTTTACTATGATTTCAAGTATACATGTTATTTTAAATCCTTCAAAAGTTGATTTTGCTTTTAGATGTTTTTCAGCATTGCGTGTTTTTTCCCATTTAACCTTCCACTTAAGGTATGGCAAGGTTAAATGTTGCTTACTACATAGTAAGGTTTTACATGCAGTATGATAGTAAAAGGTAAAGCTCTGTCCATTGAACAAAATAGTAAAGCTAATGAAAGCTATAATAATAGTTCTTCTCTACAGTTCACTAAACATAATTTTAAGAAAGTTTTATGCATTTTTAGTCAAATATGTTCACAAGAACCACATTTTAATTGCTATTCAACATTTTTGTATTGAGAGCTGGGAATGCAAATTTAATTATTTTGGAATTAGTGAGATTTCAGTTATTTTTCAATCAGTCTTATGTAGAGATATGAGGAAAAGGTTTTTGTTATATGTACTTGGAAGTCTGCCTTTTTAATTTTTATTTCAGTGCTTGATACATTTGCCTACAGTACAAAAGATAATTTTTTATTAGTCATCTGATAGCTGCAACATTTTTTCAGCTTTATGTTTTCCAGCACTGTAGTTGTGAAATAAATATGCAATAAAATGTGTGTGTGTGTATATATATACATGCACATATACAGAACCATAACAGCAAAGACATGAAAAAATTAAATTTAGAATCAGTAAAATCCCTAAATCTTTGGATGAACTGTTATAATTAAATAATTTAAAATGGTTCATTAGCTAATTTTGGATGAACAGAAAAGCAGTGGTTTTCTTAGGAGGAGGGATTCAATTCAATTTGATCTACCTCCTCTTGATAATGTTGAATCAAATTTTAATTGTATTCCTTTTCCTTTTATTTGCATGTTTGTGTGTTGCTATTGTTTTAGGCTTTTCTTCTGGTTTTAAAACACTGAATTGATGGGTATTTTACATTTGTTATTGGGAGATTTAGAAATTTTACTGATTTTTAAATATCATTTCTTTCATGTCTTTTTGATTATGGTTCTAAATTTCTTACTAATTTGTCTATAATTGATTCATTTTTCAGTAGCATATTGAACAAAAATAATATCGGGGTATTTTTGTTTAAAAAAATGTGGTACTATATTTATGTCTGGTTTGTTTCATTTTTCAGAACCACAGTCAGGTTTTCGAATTGCATTTAATATGTTTGATACTGATGGCAACCAGAGGGTGGATAAAAAGGAATTTCTTGTGGTAAATTATTCTACAGTTGTTATATTTACAGGAAGTTTAGTGCCATTTTCTTTTCAATATCAGATTTTTGGATATTTATAAAATTAAGCTGTGTTTATTAGTATAAAATTGTGAGTATTATAAGTAGGAAAAGGTTAATTTTTCATACAAGTGCTGCTTTGCAAGATTAAAATTGTTTTAATAAGTTAATGTAGCTCTTAGCATTTGAGAACTATTAATTTTGAAATTATTTTCTTAAGTTAATAACTCAAAAGCTGCAGAACAAAGTATAATTTAATTCAGACTGTTATAATGCTTATAAATAGTTAGTTTCTAATTATTAACTGAAGTAGTTTTATGGTAATAAACTTATTCATTGAGTATATTTTTCTCGTCGATGAACTTCTTTCAAATACTTATTGTTTTAGTTTGAAAATTTTCAAATAATATTTATAAATTTATTTTGTGCAGAGTAATTTGTATAGCATAAACTGTTAGTCTATGTGTCTTTATCTGCACTTTTAGGTCTTTTTTCCCCTCTCATTGTCTGTTTCACCGAGAATCTTTGGTATCTAATACATATGTGCGTTTAAACTGACTTGCAAGTATTTTTAAAGAAAATTATACTTTTTTTATATTAACTGATAGGTCTGCCAAATTTAATTTCCATTTTCTTGCCTCCGAGGCATAGTTTAGGACATACATTAAATTCATGTACACTACTGTGCAAGCATAAAATTTTTTTAAGCAGAATTGTACTTCTGAAATGATGTACTAATATTTTTCTGTAATTAGATTATATGCAGCAGATGAGGTCGAAATGCCAATTTTTATCAAATTCTCATGAGCATTTTTGAAGTAGCAGTCAAGAATGAACTATGTAATATCAATTTAATTGGTTTATATTTGACTATATAGTATAGTGTAGTTTATATTTGAGTGTATAGTGTTATATCAATTTAATTGGTGTGAGTATATAGTATAGTATTATATCAATTTAATTGGTTTATATTTGAGTATATAGTATAGTATTATAGTATAGTGTAGTTTATATTTGAGTGTATAGTGTAGTGTTATATCAATTTAATTGGTTTGAGTATATAGTATAGTATTATATCAATTTAATTGGTTTATATTTGAGTATATAGTATAGTATATTTGAGTATATTGTATAGTATTTGAGTTTATAGTATAGTAGCTTTTTTAATTAAATTTTCTTGCTTTGCTTTTGTATAATTTGCAGTTATGATTTAATCCAAATAAAGTTCAGATTTTTTTATCCTACTTTAATTTCTAAAAAATAAATTTAAGAATTTTTTTTATATTTTTGACAGTTTTTTAAAATTATTACCAATAACAACTTATGTGATAACTTATATGGACATGCTATTATTTTAACGCTACCTATATGTACACATTAATCTAAATTAATTTAAAATCTTACATTCGTCTTGTTATCTCTGTATTATCTGTCATACTTGCTTTATTATGAGATGAGATTTTTTTCCTTCAAATTTATAATCTAAAAACTTATGGTTGCTTTAACCCATATGATTGTACTTTTGGACAAACTGCACTAAATGGTTAGAGTAAGTTTATGGCGATTTTAGTGACTGTGGTGATTTTCTGAATATTTTCATGAATGTGATACAAGTTATGTTTGTCAGCAGCTATTATAGAAAATAATCCAAAAGTGTATATTTTGCAAAACAGCTAGTGATGTAGTCGATAAAAAAACATGCAAAAACCTAAATAATGATTATGTGTCTACTTTATAATATATGTGCAGTGACATAAGATCACATTCTTAGTGTGTCAGAAGAAGAAAATGTAGTTGAGATACATGTCTTTGCATAGGAAAATGTAATACATAATGATAGATGTCTTTGTATAGGAAAATGTAATACATAATATACGCACTAGAAAGATTGCAGAATAATGAAATGTTTGTTTATACACTATCAAAAAACTATCCATTTGCAGTTGACACAACCAGTATGCACTAAGTGTGCTGACAAACACTGAAGTTTGACTCCTGCCAGTCTATCTGCCTCGTTATTGGTCTTTCAAATTTTTTAAATATGTTTAGTAATTATTACACAAAATAGCATCGAAATACATGACATGTTTGTTTTTCTGATTTAAGGTTCAAGTTATAAACTTAAAAAAAACAATTTTTTTTGGTACATGATATTCTCATTTCTTCAATATTTTCATTTGATGGTTATATTTTTGTTTTAATTTTGTGTTGACTTTTAATCATTCTTTTAATCAGCAAGAAAATTTTATGTTTATCCCTTTGGAAAATGTCTCCCAAATGGTATATTTCTGGTTTAGCCTAGAAATGTTTGTTCCTGGTGAAGATAGCCCCAAAAATATTTTAGACAATATATCATTTATTATTCTTGCCATTAATCTGTTAAAATTTTGCTACAAATAAATGAGAAGGTATGAACTTGGGGAGGATGTTTATGGTCACTGCTGTGGGAGTGACAGTCAGGTTACCCCGAGTTGAGTGGCTGCAGGTAGCGTATCTGACTCATTAATAATGATTAGGTAATGTTGAGAGGTTATGTAATTCTTACTGCATTTGAAACTCAAAACACATTTAATACAAATACAAGAAGCTCTTTGCACATATATCTATATAATTTATAGATAGCATAGAAAAATATTTAAATGAATTATAGCCCTCATAATGTGAGGAGTCTGCTACGAATGTCTCTCTAGTCGAGAGTTCTGGAGCGTTCTTCCGATGTTACTGTGATGGCGAAAATCTTCAAACAGAAATAGCCATGTGTCCTTAATTTTACATCCTCTGATTCATTATATCTGGAACGATATCAGAGGAAAAATCAGGTCATTGGTTCGTCACCACCTCTCCTGAAATCGAGAGGCTTTGGCGACAGACACGGTACAGAACATTCAAATCTCCTGACACTAGTCATGAAGTTATGTCTCTGCGATGTCAAACACATGTCGTGTGACATGTCATAAAGGCTGCGAGCAGTGAATTGCAGGGACCGCACACACAATTTACTTATCTCTGTGTGGTCCGCCGCATACTTCCCCTCCAGTATCATGATGATGATATGTAAAAATCAGTGAAATGCACATGTCTACCAAAATGGGTTTGAAGAATATTAGGTTTCGAAGTATCAGGAGAGCGAGTATCCATGTCGGTATTCAACAGAAATGCTGGTTTCACCCTGTCAATTGAGACGGAAACAATTTTTCCATGAATGGATAATTTGAACACTTTTTCACCATGTTTAAGAACTTTAAAAGGACCGTTGTACGGTGGTTGTAGTGCCCGTCGTACTGTATAACGTTGCACAAACACGTGTGAACACGTTTTTAAATCTTTGTAAATAAACACTGCTTTTGCAGTATGTGATCCAGTTGGTTTTGGTTTAAGTTGCTACATGCAACTTCGAAGTTGTTCGACGTATTCCACAGGATCAGTTGCCACATTCGATGTGTCAAAAAAATCGCCCAGGAGTTTAATGGTAGTTCCGTACACAAGTTCAGCGGGCATGCAAACGATGGTTTCTTTGAGAGCTGTTCTCAAACCAAGAAGCACAGTAGGCAGCACTTCTGTCCATTTTAGCATGTCGTGACACATTAATGCGGCTTTTAGTGGACGATGAAATTCCTCAATTAAGCCATTGCTTTGAGGATGATAAGCTGTTGTGATTATTCGTTGTACTCTTAGGAATTTAGTTAGAGCATTAAATAAAGAAGACGCGAATTGACGTCCTTGCTCAGTTGTAGTAGTTGCTGGCATCCCAAAGCGGGCGCTCCAGTTGGCATAGAAAGCCTCCGCTACTGTTGTAGCTTGAATATCGATGATACGAATGGCTTCTGTCCATCTAGTAAACTGATCGATAGCTGTTAGGCAATATGTAAATCAACTGGAAGGTGGGAGTGGGCCGATAAGATCTAAATGAATATGATGAAATCGCGTAGAAGTTTCACTAAATGATTATGAAGGGGCTGAAGTATGTTTGTTTATTTTAGATTTCTGGCACGAAATACACTGTCTTGCCTAGTTCGTGACATCTTTGTTTATATTTGGCCACACATACCGACTATGAACTATTTTTGACGTCGTTCGAATGCTCGGATGAGCTAAATTATGTACGCAATTAAAACATAATTTTCATAATACTTTGGGAATATAAGGTCTTGCTATACTTGTTGATATATCACAATACATTTCTGTTTCTGAATTTCGGTGCTTAACCTTTTTCATTTGTAAAGAATTGTTAGCGTTGATTGTTAAGCATTTCTTTTAAATCATCATCTCTTTATTGTGCCTGAGCAATTTCTTCATAATCAATGGGACCATTGATTTTAATTTCATGAATGTGAGATAATGTGTCGGCCACAATATTATCAGCTCCTTTAATGTATTGAATATCAGTTGTGAATTGAGAAATAAAATCTAGTTGAAGAGTTTGACGTCATTTTTTCAAGTTTTCGTTTGAAAGCAAACATTAATGGTTTGTGGTCAGTAAATACTGTAAATTTGCGTCCTTCTAGCATGTATCTAATTTTGCGAATGGATGAGTATATTGCTAATAACTCTATCATATGCACTGTATTTTGCCTCACTGGTTGTGAACTTTCTAAAGAAAAATGCTAGAGGTTCGAGTCCTTGTTTAGTAACTTGATATGGAGATCCGCCAATGGCGTAGTCAGATGCATCAACTTGTAGGATGATAGATGCATTTGGTGAAGGATGGGCTAATAATGTAGCATTTGCTAATTGTTGTTTGACATTTTCAAAAGCTTCACTTGTTAGCGCACAGACCAAGGAATTTTTTGCTTGTCATTCTTTTTTTAACCTTTTAAATATTCGCTGAGTAATGCTTGAATATGTGCTGCATGTAGCAGATGCATACAGTAAAAATTTAGCAAGCCTAAGAACTTCCTTAAGTCTAACAGTTTCTGGTTTTTTGAAGTTCAGGAGTGCATTTACTCATTCAGGCAAAGATTTAGTGCCATCCTTGGTCATCAAATGGCCTAAGAATTCTATTTCAGGAAATCCGAAAACACATGTTGAAGTATTTAACTGAAGTCCATATTTGTTGAGTTTGTGTAAAACTTTGGAAATGTGTTGTTTATGAAGTGTTTTGTTTTCTGAGAATAATAGAATGTCATCTAGGTATGTGTAACAAAAATCTAGTCCTCGTAACACTTCGTGCATGAAACGCTGGAACGTTTGAGCAGCAATTTTGAGTCCAAAATTTAAATAAGGAAACTCAAAAAGACCAAAAGGGATAATTACCGCTGTTTTAGGTATGTGTTTTCCGTAGACTGGTATATGGTGATAAGCCCTCGTAATGTCTAATTTAGAAAACACTGTTTTGCCATGAAGAGATTGAGTAAAATCTTGTATATGTGGAATAGGATATGAATCGAAAACTGTAACTGAATTAAGTGCTCTGTAATCTACAACTGGTCTAATGTCAGTAGGCCTTTATGTACTACGTGCAGTGGTGATGACCAATTACTCTTAGAGGGTCGACAAATTCCTTGTTCCATCATAAATTTAAACTCCTTTTTTGTTTCCTGATACACTTCAGGTCAAAGGCATCTTGCTTTGGAATGGGCTGGTTGTCCTTTAGTTTCAATATAATGAAATGTGTCATGCTTAATTGCTTTGCTGTGAATAGAAGGATTAGTTAGTTCGGAAAATTGTCTAAGAATTTGGTGATATTGAGAGCATTCTGAAATTGTTTTGACATTCAGGTGAATTGCTCTAATTTGCCGTTACTAGCGAGAGTTGTTAATTTATCGACGATTCGTTTTTTGTGTAAATCGACTAGTAATCCAAAATGAGTGAGAAAATCGGCACCTATAATGAGAATTGAAACATCAGCTATTATGAAATCCCATTTAAAATTTCGCTGCTTAATGCTGTATGTTTTAATTTTAATATTATTTGCATCAAATAGCTGTATAGTAGCAGTGAGGTGCTTTCCTTTTGGCACCGGAAGACAAGAAATGTCATGACCTTTGTCAACAAGAAGTTTCATGTTTGTATATTTGTTATATATATATATGTGATCTGTTGGATGTGTTCGCTGCTATTCCAGTATCCATGACTTGTTTCGAGATAGCAGCAGAATTTAGTTTTCCGAGTGAAACAAGCATGGAGAAGCACATTTATGAGCATCAGCTTTAAACTTCTGATGATAGTAACAATAACCGGTGTTGGCAGGATTCGCGTGCAAATTCCGTTGCCTACTTTTTGAGCGATTGCGGTTATCGCGGTATCATGGATTTGTATTGTACTGTTTCCGAGACAGTTGTTCAACTTGCTTAGTGAGAGTCTGTATTTGTTTGGACATTAAGCTTAGTGCTGAGCTTAACCCTGATTTTCGTTCAATATTTGATGCTGCGCAAACAGTGAGCTCTGCGTCATTTGCGATTTCCGACACCTTATCTGCTATCTGGATAGACGGTTCAAATTTGCATTTGAAGCGGATAAAATTGTTTGCATATTTGAAGGAAGTCTTTGTATCCACATATTTTTTAGGAAATCATCATGTATTTTGTTTGACGCTATCCCTTTCATTTGTTTCAAAAGGAAACTAGTTTTTTGTCACCAAATTTTAAATCAGATAAAAGTTTACGCATTTGCTGTACTTGGTACAATCTTGGAACTCCGCTATTAGTCGGTTTTTTGAAGTTAGATATTTGTCAGTTTCAGGAGGTGTTAACATTGAATCTGAGACATGTGGTAGCGTTGATATGCTACAGTATGCAAAAAATTTTGTGTTATTGTTGGTAATTCCAGCCAGATCAAATTGGAAATCAAATTGCCTTAGCCATAAAGCGATATTTGATTTCCAAATGGGAGGTATTTTCACCGTTAGTCTATGAACCTTATCAGTTATCGTTCCTTGCGGTTCTGTCATTTTCCTTGACGAAAGAAAAGGGGAGAACTTGGTCTCAGCCTCTGAGAGAAGAAAAGGTCAATAGCCTTCACCCGATCAGCTCATTCATTCATTCATGTCGTTTATGGCCGGACTATCACGAATTTGTGTGATGTCGCCGGCTCATTGACAAGTCTGCCATTAGGCACATGACGATTAAAAACTTAACGCCGTTGTATGAGGTCTGGTGTTGGTAGAAAGGGGGGTGCAGCCATGCGCCGCTAAGCGAGAAACCAGGAGAGGCAAGTCGAGGTTTGTCAGACAAGTAAAATTAATCCAAACATAGTAATCAACAAAATTAAGATCAAAAATCCAAAGTTCAAAATATCCAAAATATATAATACAAATACTAATAATAAGATACACATAAAATAGTACTGTTCATAAATAATAAATAATAATAATACACATTAATACATACTAATTATTCACATAAATATATAAGAATGATACACATGAATACATAATAAAAATACACTTAATTAGATAGTAATAATACTCGTGTTAAAAACTGCATATAGGATGCCATTGATAAGTGAAAGTCAAACTTCGTCAGAGTTTGAATAATCCAGAGTTAAATCAGCATTATAATGTTTCAGGTGGGAAAGTTTGAGTCGCGGGTAATAAAGGCCGCGTAAGGTCTAATCATTTGATCTTCTTGTAGGATTTCATAATTCAGGGTCTTGAATTTTTGAAGATGGGTGCAATGTGCTGCTTTATCAAAGAAGTTTTGATTTATTTTCTTGAGAAATTCATCAACGTATTCAATCTTTAAATCTTTGTGCAGCGTTCTATTGGAAACATAGTAATGTGCTTGCGTTATTAGCCGTAAGAATTTATTTTGTATAATCTGAAGTTTCTGGATATCTTTTGGTTGGGCTGCGGCCCAGGCTGGTGCAGCATAAGTAAAAATGGGTCTTATAATTGCCGTATAGATGTGACGTTTTTTATTTAGATTTAAGTTTGAGTATTTTCCGATTAATGGAGACAGGTTACTAATTGCAGCTATAGCTGTACCTCGTGCCTTATGAATATGTTCTCTCCAGGTAAAGGTGCTGTTGATGATGAGACCAAGATAATTAGCGCTTTGAACAACTGGTACTATTTCTTGAAAAAGGGTTAAAGTTGCTGTGCTGGGAGTTCTTTTTCTATTTCTATCAATTAATAGTAATTTTGACTTTTGCGCATTAATGGAAATTCTCCACATCTTGCACCAGTGCTCAAGGTGTGGCATCGCATTTTGTAGTTTCTTGACGGCATGCTGGAATTGAAAAGACTTGACAGCTAATGCCGTATCATCGGCGTAACATCCAATGTAGCAATTTTCATCCTTAAATAATTTGGGGAAGTCAGAAACATAGCAATTATACATTATTGGACCTAAAATAGATCCTTGGGGGACGGAGGCTCGTAGTCTTTTCAGGGTAGAGTTTTCATCTCCAATACTTACAAAAAATTTTCTGTTCGTAATGAAGGAATTGATTAACAATATAATATCTTTTTCAAAATCCATATTTATTAATTTGAAGATGAGCCCCTCATGCCAGACGCGGTCGAAAGCTTTCGCCACGTCTAGCATGAGTAAGGCGACCTTTTGATGGTTGTGCAGTGCTGCTCCTACGTATTCGTTCAGTCTTATCAGTTGTTTTGTAGTGGAAAGCGATTTTCTAAAGCCGAATTGCTCCGGCGGCAGCTTTGAAAGATAAGGATTAATTCTTGTGAGAATAATGCGTTCGAAGATCTTACCAAGTCCTGGTAACAGGCTGATCGGTCGAAAACCTTCTGGTTTTGTGCAATCCTTTCCGGGCTTCGGAATTAAAATTATTTTTGCTATTTTCCATTTTTCTGGGAAATAGTTATTCATGAGACAGGCATTTAATATGCTTGCATATTTTGATATGATGTTTGCTGGCATCTTCTTTATAGCTATATTTGTGATTTTATCATAGCCGGGAGCTTTTCTGTTTTTGAGTCTTCTTATGATTTCTTTTATTTCGCTCGGATTTGTAAAATTGGGTTTGTTTCTTGGACTTATACATTCAATATAATCTCGTATGAAATAATTGACATCATAAATGAAATTTGGATCACTAGGTATTTGATTGGGTTTAAACTGATTTTCAAAGTGATCAGCCATAATCTTGACTTTTTCTGCGTTTGTAATTGCTATGTTATTTTGTCCATATATGGGTTTATTGCAGGTTGGTTTGGTTTTTAATTTCCTTGCAAAGGACCAGAATTCACTGTTGGGTTCATTGAACTTTTCTATTTTCTCGTTCCATAATTCTTTTCTATGGGTGAAGATGTTTTCTTTAATTGTCTTATTTAGTTTATTTATTTGATTTTTAATACCTGGGTCCCAGGAAATTCTCCAACGTTTTCTAAGTCGATTTCTGTCTTTGATAAGATTTCTTATTGCTTTTGGTAGCCTTTCAACTTTTTGTTCAATCGGTACTGTCTTAGAGGCATATTCATATGCAGTATTAAGACTGTTTGTAAATGAATCTATTGCGTTGTCAATTTCCGTTCTTGTTTTTAAGCCTCGGAATTCTGGCGGATTGGAGGTGAGGTATTCTGTAAATTTCTCCCAGTCCGTGATAGTTTTTTGCTTGGTTTCATTAACTTTATTTATTCCTAGAGTTGCAATAATAGGTACATGGTCGGAATTTAATTCTGTTTTAACTTCTAGGTAGATTGGAATAGATGTTGTAGCCAAAATGATATCAAGAATGTCTCCGCATCGGGAGTTTGCAGGGAGATAGGTATAATTCGTGGGTGCATAAAAGTAGATCGGGTTATTGTTTATGAATTCATATAATTGCTCTCCTGTTTTGTTTGAACGGCGACAGCCCCATTCTGTGTTCTTTGCGTTTAAGTCGCCTCCGAGGATCGTCTGCTTGTCTGGCGAGAGAATCTCTTCTAACAGTTTTTCGTCTAATGGATTATTTGGAGTATTATACATAGCATTAAAATAAGTGACTCCATAGCTGGGCAAAAGGACAGATATCGTGATAATTTCACAGCCATTATTTCTGTATTCTTTTATGAGACTTGCTTGCAGGGACCTTTTGGTGAAAATAGCAACCCCCCCCCGCCTCTATGACTCAAACGATCGCACCTGAAACAGTTATAATTCGCAATATTTAAATTTTTGCTAGGACATGCATGCGTTTCGCTTATCATAGCAATGTCTATGTCATATGTGCATAGGAAATTCTGAAGTTCAGAAATTTTGTTAATAACGCTATTTGCGTTCCACACCATGATATGCATAGGGGCTCTATTTATTTTAGCTGGACCCATTATTTGTACGAGTGGTTGGTGGCTCATGATTTATTTTGCTGATACCTTTTATTTGTTGGGTAAATTGCAGGAAACCTGCGCTCTTTATCACTGAGACTAACTCAGCGAGGTCTGTGAATATCTTTTTAGCCTCATTAATGGTATCCGTGTAAATACCGGTTGATAGTGCTTGGACATAGGACTTACCAGCAACTATTCTATTTGAGAAAGTTTGTTGCTTATTTAATTTAGGTTTTGGATATTTCTCACACCCCTTAAAACTTGAGGTGTGAGATTGTCCGCAGTTTGCACAGACGGGGGGCTTTTCTGTGTTTCCCCTGTCAGGGCATTCTTTAATTGTATGTGGTTCTCCACATCTGACACACCTAGGCTGATAATGACAACCCGACTGGGTATGATGAAAGCCCTGGCAGCGGAAACACTGAATGGGCCCCTGTCTGCCTTTATATTCCTCAACCTTTATGGTCAAATCGCACAAATATTTTTCATAATAAATTGCCTTTGAGGCGTCTGTTTTGGGTAGAGTAACCAAATAAAGTGGAAGTTTTATTACTTCTCCTTCTCTCCTGCGACTCATTTGCTTAATTTCAATAATTTTATAATTTAAGCTCTCTAACTCATTTTGGATGTCCTCAATTTCTGTACTTAATAGTAATCCTTTTATTACTACTTTGAGGTTCTTGTCCTCAGGCAAAATGTATGAGTGGTGTTCCACATCAAGTTCAGTCAGCAGTTTAACTATACCTCTGTAACTGTCGGTTGTTTTTGCTAGTACTTTGACACCTTGGCGAATATTAATACCCATGAATTCAAATTTATGCTGATGAAACAGCTGCTTAATGTGCTTCCAATTAAACTTTGACTCTTTTAATATAATTGGTGGAAGCTTTGCGGGTCTATTTGTACTATTATTTACCGCTGTGTGGGTCTGGTTTATGTTATTATTTTGCATTTCTGCAATCGTGGTAGTATCCATATCCTCTTTTTTATCATTCACAATTTTATTTGTGGTTTCCTTACCTGTCGGCACATCACGTGTATCTGTGATAGTTTCTACCTTACCTGACACCTGTGAATTATTTGTCTTGATCATCGGTGAGATGATCTGAGTCTGGGTGCTTAACTTAGCTTTTTTGGCAGCTTGCCTAACAGTCTTTGTCCTGATAGTTTGATCTCCTCGGCGCCGTTTGGGAATTTCATCCTCTGAACTAAGATCTTGGTCCAGGGTGATTTCATCATTCTCGCTTGCAGTTGTATCAGTGTGTAAATGTATGGGGCTACGGGCCCTCTTTTCATTTTCATTATCCTGTACTAGTGTATAACTAGTACTAGCATTTTCATTATCCTGTACTAGTGCATGACTAGTACTAGCATTTTCATTTACCTGATCAGAAGTTTTAGCTTTATTACTTACCTCATTCTGAATTGCATGTAGCATATCTAGGGAACAAATGAGAAAGTTATAGAATTTTTCTTCCACATCTGTGAAAGAACCCTTGCTATCTCTGGCAAGTTCTAACTCTGTGATTTGCGAGTGGTAGTGCTCGACGAGCCTCTCCATGTTATCGCATGTATAAATCAAATCCTGCGCCCAAAAATCGCAGCGTCCTACGCCCCGGAACCGAGCCCTGACTCAATGGCCTTCTCGGCAGACGGATGCGTAGGCGGAGTACACTTAAGGCCCCTGACAATCGCCTGAAGCGAGAGCTTGGGGGTAACTATAAGTGCATAAAATCCAGCAATATTAAATTTAAGTAAAATTAAATCAGAATAAAATTTAAGCAATAAAAACGCGCAAAATTTAATACAATTAACTTACGCTCATAAGCGCACAGCAATCAGGCTAATGGCAAGACGTGGAAATTACCTAATTCTAAAATTCTTTAAAAATCCAAATTAGAAAATATTAATGTGAATGCATATCAGCTATTCACAAAATAATACTTAATCCAAGATGCATTAACAAATGCAGTTTATAGCAATATGGTATAATCAGAGACAGGCGTACATAGGCAGCACTACACGTGGTAGGCTTAGCACAACGAAGCAACCGGATCTGGCGGAGCTCAGATAAGTTCAACCTTCACCAACGAAGTCTCCCCGCTAACCCGATCAGCTGTGTTTGACCGCGTTATTTATAAGCAAGGCAAAATAAGGAAAGAAAGGAAATTAACATACCCCGTGTTCTTGCTTTCGTCCGTTCGGTTGAATGAAATAACGGGCACTTGCGAAAAATATTTTTTGAAGAAACATGGTTGAATATAAAGCACACAGTAAGCATACACAAATCGCTGAAAATACAGTGCTGTACACTACACAGTTGTCACGTAACACCAACACTGTTGAAAGCAAGAATTAGATGCTTCTGTATGGGAGAAAACCTTTAGCGAAGACGGATGCCTTTTTTTTTTTTTTTTTTTTTTTTTTTTCCGGGTAAAACGGAAGCGGCGTGAAGAATCTTGGCGTTAGAACCCGCATCAGGACTATTGCCGGAGAGATGCTGGATTTAATATCCACTTTGCAACGACGCGTTCCATCAGATTGTATAAGAGGTGTTTCTTAGTATTAAAAGTTTTATCATAATAATCCGTATGGAAAGCTTAACTGTGCAGGTGAATTTTCAGATGACCCAGCAATTACGTGAAGATGCAGGTGGGTGTGCAGTTATTGAAGCTTTGGCAGACGAATTAGGTGAAGCATTTATGTGAGCAATTGCGTGAAGATGCAGTTAATGAAGCTTTTCCGGACGAATTACCATGTAGGTGTCAGAAGAGTTCATGATAGTTTAGTTCCTTAATGCAGTTGTCAGTCCTTAGTCACCACTGGGGGGATGTTTATGGTCACTACTGTGGGAGTGACAGTCAGGTTACCCCAAGTTGAGTGGCTGCAGATAGCGTACCTGATTCCTTATAATGATTAGGTAATGTTGAGAGGTTACGTAATTCTTACTGCATTTGAAACACAAAACACATTTAATACAAATACAAGAAGCTCTTTGCACATATATATATATAATTCATAGATAGCATAGATAGATATTTAAATGAATTATAGCCCTCGTAGTGTAAGGAGTCTGCTACGAATCTCTCTAGTCGAAAGAGCAAGAGCATTGCAGGCCTGTCTAGTCGAGAGTTCTGGAGCGTTCTTCAGATGTTACTCCGATGGCGAAAATCTTCAGACTGAATTAGCCATGCCTATTTAATTTTACAGTAGCATTTTACATCCTCTGATTCGTTATATCTAGAACGATGTGAGAGGAAAAATCAGATCATTGGTTCGTCACCTCTCCTGAAATTGAGAGGCTTTGATGACAGACACAGTACAGAATGTTGAAATTTCCTGAAGTTATGTCTCTGCGATGTCAAACACATGTCATGTGACATGTCGTAAAGGCTGGGAGCAGCGCATTGCAGGGACCGCACACATGATTTTCTTATCTTTGTGTGGTCCGCCGCAAACTATTTATTATCTTGCTTTAAGAATTTTGAGAGGTCAAACAAAATTTTAAACATTCATGTATTTTAATTACATTTTGTAACTTTTTAATGTTTTAATTCAAGTATTTTGTTATTGCACATATGCTTTTAGTTATAATTTCTGTATATGCATCTTTATATTGCTTCCCCATAGCCTCTTATGTTTTTCGTTGTTTTATTTTTGAGCGCATTATTTCCATAGGTCCTACACCTTTTAGTAAAGTCTTTTTTTAAAAGAACATCTGAAAATATAGGACTTTATTCTGGTGTTCCACCTAAAGTTGTAAGTAGTTTACATGTCGTTTTTTTTATGTTAGCTTTTTATTTTTGTTACTGTTTTAATTGTATATCTTTTCATTTGCATATTTGTTTATTGCACAAAGCACAGCATTTAACCTGTAAATGTGAAAAAATAATTTTTATATGATTCTCATTATTTTATTGAACAGATTCTTATAATTTTTAACTTATGTCATACAGTTTTATGTCATTTAAAATCTATATTAGAAGTAACAGATAATTATTAAAATACATTAAAGTAGTACTATAAGAATAATTGTAAATTGTTATGTGTAAAATTTGAATTTTTTATATCCTGCTTGGAAACTCATAAACAATTGATGATTATATGAAATGTCCTATCTTAAGTATAGTAAAAAAGTTCTAAATAAAATTTGCTAGATGAAAGTATATTTTAAAATTTTGGTATTTGATAACATTAGATTTATTACTGGATGTACAGTGTATTCATGTGTTAATTTGGTTTAGTGCCTCTGCATTAAATGAACTACAATGCAATGAGAATTAAGTTGGCCTAGATAAGTGAGTTTTATAATTTAAAAAAAAATGGTTCTAAAATTCACCACAAAGTGCTGTATCGCATTTTAAAGTCAGAAGTACTGCAAATGTATAGGAATAAAATAAATATACGTTACTTTAATGAAGAGTATGTTCATTATGTTATTTCTTTTTTGTAGAGTCTATAGCGAGTTCCATAGAAGAATTATATTTAAAACAAGATGTTGAATTCGCAAGTTTGCGAGAATGTAGTTGTAACTATCTTTTAAACGGAAAAGATTTTTGAATTCTCAAGTTGGCGAGAATTTATTTAATTGTGTCTGAGAGAGAGAGTACTTTTGTTTAATATATTTACTCAACTGTAGCCAGTTGGATTTGATGCACAGAGTGACTATGCTCTATGATATATGACTATTAAGGGAGTGGCAAGACAGGATATCTTTTGTTTTAGAAGTGTACCTTATTTCCATGTTATTTACTAATGTGTATTTCTTGCTTATTTTTTATTTATTTTTTTACCTATAATATTTAACTATTAAGGTTAGGTTCTATATTTTGTGAAAATTATTTTCTGAATTCTAAGATTGAAACAATAATGTAAGTAGAATTACAAAATTTTGTAACCTTTTACTTTTCTACCTAAATATATTTTCTTTTTAATTTTTATTATTTAAACATGTTTTCATAAAAAAATGTGTCTAAATTCAAGGAAAGCAGTTCTGATAATTTGGGTTTCAGTGACTTATTTCTTTTAGTATCATACTATTGTTATTATTTTTGTTATTTCAAACAATCCTACTTTTTACCATAAGTCAAACTTCCCTTGTAAATATAATGTAATATACATGTCAGATTCTTGAAATAAATTTTTACAGAAAAAATACAATTTATTTTTAAGACTTTTTTGTGTAACAAATCAACTTCTTATGACTAGAGGCAAAATTAAATAAAATTTCAGTCAGTTTGCCATATTTTTTGCTTTCCCGTACAATTTCAGGGTATTCTTCTACAGTTAAGCAGAACTGTAAATCATATGGCATCAGACTATAAATCATATGGCATATGTGAAACAGAAAAATTCTTTCAGTACAATGCATCAAAAAATGTGATTTTCTTAGAACTAGGCAATTAGTACAATAACTGTTTATGGATCAGAAAATAATGGAAGAACAGTATTAAACTACTGAAAGCCTGATGAACGAAGTATGTTCATAAATTATTGCAACAAATATACTAAAAATTTGTTTTTCAGCCATTAATAAGTTTGAGAAAGTTTCTTCCACACATGAAAATGCACTGTTGTAAAAAATAGCATTATAAAACTGAGTAAATAATTTATTATGATGGCTGAATGTAAATAGATCGAAAATACTAAAAATTTTAGCAGTTATATTTGTGAAATAACATTATAATTTTACTTTTTAAAGCATGAATATGTTAGCTAGTTTGTAAGTGTTTCGCCGGCATATTGCAATAATAAGTTCTGTGTTCATTATTTTGAAATAAAGTATTCATTCTTTTTTTTTTTAAATCTCAATCCCTTTCTTCAGTGTTTTTAATTTCCCGTACTTCTAGCTGGAGAAAATCTTTAGCACTGTTGCAAGGAAAGGAAATATGTTGCGAAGGAAAGATAGATCTAATGGTGATGTAAGATATGTTGCTTTATACTGGTTTTAGACATCAGCTGGCTGAAATATTAACTGCTTTGCAATTATAGCACTTACTGCTTACAAATTGCTTACAAATTGATGCACATTATGCACTTTTATTTTGATTCACAGTGTGTTGTGCTTGTTGTATGTAATTGCTTGATTACTGTTCTTAAGCTTTACATTAAAAGTAATTTTTTTAATAATATATTTCAATTTATTTGCAAATTTTTTGTTATTTATTAGTTATCATGTTTTTTTTTTTATAATTTTATAATAAATGTTTCATAGCTTCTCATGTTTGTAGTAAATGTTTGTCTTACATATTCTGCATCATTTTGTTTGGTTTGTTTAACTTTTAACATAATGCAGTAAACATATTGATTAGAATATACTTTGCATGTTTGCGATATATGTGTGATTTAAGAACTAAAACATTAACACATTTTTAAAATAATTTTCATGTGTTCATTGTTTTATATTTAGTTTTAAGAAATTACTGTGTTCACATAATTTCTTAAAACTAGTAGCATTCACTGCTTGTATGACTGTTTCCTCAAAGCAAAATTAAATGTAAATATGAAAAATTAATTTTAAAAGCTCTGTCTAACTTTATAGTTAACATTGATTTGCTATATTTTCTTAAGCAATAAAAATGCCAATGAGCGGCCAAGCATGTAATACTGAAAAATGCTGGTAGTTAGCCTCAGGCTATACTCCTGGCAGTTAAATGGGCTGGGATCTGCATGGGGGCATCCTTATCTGTAGGAATATAGCCCTTGACTGTTTTACCATAATCAAATTGTTTTTAGATCCGTTTAGCCTGAAAAAGTAAGAATAGTCTTATTGTGCAGTGGGAACAGACAATCAGCCTGAATCCGCCCCCACCAAATAGCCATAGGCCAGATACTTCTTCCTTAAGTATTTATCATGAATAGCTGAATGTCTCGATCATTTATAAGTCTTATCACTTTCAATCATTGCCCAGGATGCATTAGGGGGAATACATCGACGTCATACCTACAAGAAAGAGGAATATACAGAAGGAGCAAAGCCTTATACAGAATTAGAGCTCACACTCTGGAATTTGAATAAGCAGTCAGCTTCTGCTAACTAACTACTTCCTCTATAATGGTGCAACTTTAATATAGCAAACAGTTTATGTTGTAAACGTTTATTCTACTGAAGAACAAAATATGCATATTTGACAAAGCATACTGAAATCAACTTATTTCAAATCTGTGAATCAGAATATTTATTTATTAGAATTTCTTATAATTTCTAACACCTCTGTTTTTTGCAGGTGTTTGTTACAAAAGAAACAGCAATAGCTGTTTGTTAAATTTTAAGAACAGTGGATTTGAAGATTTTAATTATTTGGAGTACAATTTTACATTATTTTCACTACCATTAAAAATCGAACTTGAGTAACGCCCTAGAAAATCTGCAAATTGAGTTAGTGTATACTGAGATATAAATCTTAATCAACGATTTGAAGTTACGGATTTGATTAAGTTTTATTCTTATTTGCCAAGTGATAAAATACCCTCAGTTACGAGTTTTTGCAATGAGAATAATCTCTTTCTTTGGGAGTACACTTGCATATGAACAGAATTTTCCGTGGTTGAAAATTAATAAGTTTAAAAAAAGAACCAAGAAAAGAACCACATTTACAAATGAACATATACAATCATAATAAAAATAATTTCTAGTAAATTTTGGTCAAAGTTGCAAGCTTTACCAAAATCAAAATGCCGTCAAGTGTTGTAGCTGAATGTTGTAGGAAGTTTTAATAAAGTTATAATTATTTACACACAATTATGTGTAATATTTGTCGAAGATAGAATAAATAAATGAAAGACAATAAATTTTCATTATTTATTCTTAAGTTTTGTCTAATTTGGAAAGTTTTTGTTAATTTATTTATTTGTAGTGTAAATTAAAAGTAAGTTATTTAATGGTTAATTCAACAAATATTTGAAATAAATATCAGTCTGAAAATTTAATATTTATCTCTCAATATGTTTTAACTACAAAATGTCAGAATGTAACAGAAATTTGTTACAGATACCAACCAACATTAGATTTCAGACAGAAAACAAATATAAATTGGTATTTTTTCTATTGCACCATTATTATTACTGCTTATGCATGTTTGGATAAACATTTAGAAAATAAAATCTAAAAATTAGTTTATAATTTTTTTTTCATAAAACCTTTTCATTTTGCTAAACAAAATACATCCCATTGGCTGCTTTCAGCTACATGTAATTTGAGTTTGAGACCATTATCTTGTAACATCAGTATCGTATACGTGTTTATTCTACATATTAAAATTAGGTATGAGATATAAATCTGGAAATGAGACTTAGCATAGAAATTGCAATTGAGATCCAACCACATATGAAGTTAAAATCTGTTTTTTCATTTTTTAATTAAATAAGGAAAATAAAAGTATCAAATAAGTGACGGTTAGAAATTTATTATGCAAGGTTTTGACTCTTCAATAATATTTATTCATAGTGTATATTTTTTTTATTATGGGTTCTAATCATGCAAGCAAAATTCAACCTTTGGTTTGCTTCATGAGTGGCCAAGTATTTAAAGACCACTGGGTGTTCAGTTCCTGGCAAATGGGCTGGTTGCATGGTTATTTTTTTGTGGTTTGGTTTCTGGTCTCAGGCATTGTTCATGTGTAACATGAATACAAGCAGATTACCCTTAGAAAGTTTCCCTTTCTTCTAAGCAGTTATCCCTCAAGTACTTTCCATTATCCAAATAATCTTAGTCTTTCATAGTGTTCAAGTCCTTAAATTTCTTTAGATAATAATAATACTGTGTATCATTCTGTAAGAATGAAAAAGGGCTTCCCCCCTCCTTTATTTTAAAGTTTTTGATTTTGTTGGGAAGTCTTTTGCATTAATAAAGCATACACTTAATCTAAAAATAAATTAATATATCATAAAACTGTTGCATTATAGGACTGATTAAAAAGAATAATCAGTGCCCTGAGAAAATGCTTGATGAAACGCAGCATAGACAGATAATTTTTAAGTCTTTTATTCGTTTTTGACACCTTGTTTAGCTATAACTTCTTTTTTGACTCTTCATAAACTTTTAATTTTTTACTCTTATTTAATTTGTCTTTAATATTAACAAATGCTTGCTACATCAGGTTGGTTAGTGCAAACTTGTCTTTTATCCCATCTTTATATTCTCATTGAAGCTTCATACTCATGCTGCAGTTTTTTATGGGCGTATGTATAAAGTTCAGGATTTTTTTTAGTGTTTAAAACAGCAAAATTTAATGGTTGTTATAGGAATCAACGATAAATAATTATGAGGAGCAAATTAGATGCATAAAATTTCAAACTTAACATCATTTATTTCATCTGCACTTCCAAGCTACACAGGTGCATATCCCCAAGCGTTCAACAACTGACTGCCCTTGCTTATGAGGATCTTAGAAGAGAAAATTTGTACTCTGTAATGAGGTGCTGCCATCTCTCGGCTGTGCTGGGGTTAAATTGGTAGGATGTTTTTTTAAAGGCCTTTTTCAAACAGAATAAACCACAACAAGAGTATCCCCCCCCCCTAGTGAACAAGCGAAGTGAGAGAACGACAGTATTTACACAAAACTAGCATAAACAAGAGGGAATTTGAATGTTGGCTTGTCAGTTGCTGAAATCACTTACATACATGAAATTAATTAAAAATAGAAAACAAAATAAAGCAATACAGGTTGAATATAATTGACATAAATAAATGAAAATAAGAGTTCAGTTCTGAAATTTGTAGAGAATAAACATGATGTGATGAACACTGAAAAGGAAATAACTCATGAGTAGTTATATACAGGTTAACCAATTTCTGTGATGAGTCTCTTGCAAAATTTCACAACTCGTCCAGATTTTGTGGTTTTGGAATGGTTGACAGAGTTTCCATTAGTGTTTTCTGGGACTTTAGATTCATGCTCATGAGGAATTTTTTGTACTTCATCATTAAACATGAATGCAGGTTTCACTCTGTCTATAGAAACACTGCTTTGTCTGTCATTTATGAATATTTTTATTACTTAGTCACTTTGACTTATGACTTTGTGAGGACCCGTGTATGGTTGAGTGAGGCGTGGTGTTATTTTGTCCACATGAAGGAAAACATGTGTACACTTTTTCAATTCTGGGTGCACACAGATTTTTGTTTGGTGATTTTGGTTAGGAAACGGCTTTAACTGTTGCATTTGTGCCTGGAGTTTCTGCACATACTCATATGATGGAGTTGCATTTTGGACACTCTGGGAAAATAAATCTGCTGGAAGTCTTAGTGAAGTTCCATACACAAGATCAACACTTAATGCTTGTATGTCAAGTTTTAACAGTAGCTCGAATGCCAAGGAGAACTGTTGGTAATGATTAAGTCCATCTTGGGTTTTCATGGACTTTTAAAGAATTTTTCAAGACTCTGTGAAGACGTTCCACCAAGCCATTTGCTTTGGGGTGAAAAGCTGTAGTGCAAATTCTTGTTGTTCCCATAATTTGTGTGAGCTCACTGAACAGAGAGGACTCAAGTTGGCGACCTTGATCTGTGGTGATGGTAAAAGGGCATCCGAAGTGGGACATCCATCCTTCAAACAAAGTTCTGCATTCCATTGCTGCTGTCATATCAGCGATAGGTATCACCTCTGGCCATTTGGTAAACCTGTCGATGATGGTGAGGCAGTACATTGTGCCCTCAGAAGGAGGCAAGGGTCCTATTAAATCCACATGCAGATGGGAAAACCTTGCATCTGGTGTAGCAAATGTACCCACAGGTGTTTTTGTATGCCTGTGAACTGATCGCTGGCGTGCATCACAACTTTTTACCCAGTCTTTAATATTCTTTTTCATATTGTGCCATACATAGCAAGCATAAATTAACTTGCAGGATTTTGCTGATGTGAGTGGTTGTGAAAATGGTCGAACACAATTTTACGAAAAGATGCTGGCACAAGGTCTTGGAATTCCAGTTGATACATCTCATATGAGTTCTGTTGCTGACACTGGGCTGGGTATAGACTTTATGTCCAGTGGAATGATTGGTGTTTTGCAGATTTTGTAAATCATCAGCTTTTTGTGCATTATTAAATGCTCCAAAATCAAGAAATGAGGAATTTGAGATGTTGTTTATCTCAATTCTGGATAATGAATCTGCAACTATATTTACACCACTAGTATGATGAATGTCTGGGCTAAACTGAGAAATGAAATCAAGTTGATGCCACTGGCATGGGCTGCACTTCTCTGGATTTTGCTTGAAGGCATAGATAAGAGGCTTTTGGTCAGTAAAAATGATAGTCACGACCTTCGAACATGTGCCAGAATCTCTTCACAGCAGTGTAAATGGCCAATAGTTCTCGATCATAGGTGGAGAATTTTTGTTGACTGTTGGTGAGCTTGACAGAGAAGAACGCAATCGGTTCCGAGTTGGTTGTGTTGAGTTGCATCAAGGAACCACCAACTGCAAGGTCACTAGCATCAACCCAAACACAAAGCTTGGCTCCTGGAATGAGGTGACGAAGGAGAGTTGCAGTAGCTAGTGCATTTTTGGCATCTGTAAATGCCTGTTCGCCAACCTCAGAGCATTGAAGTGTTTCTTTTGGGTCATTTCGTTTAGGTTTTCTGCTCTTTTTATTATTTTTGATACCCTCCAAAAATTTATCTAATGGCGCTAATATGTGTGCTGCTGTAGGAACAAAACATCGATAGAACTTAAATAGACCTAAGAAGTGTCTTAATTGAGTTATGGTATTAGGTTTAGGAAAGTTCAAAATACAGTCTACTCTCTTTCAGTGGTTCTCTTCCTTCTTCGGATACTTTGACACCTAAGAAATTTATTGAGGAAACACTGAAAACACACTTAGGTTTAAGGCTAAGGCCATAAGTTTGCAATCTTTTAAAAAGAATTCTTAGATGTGAGATGTTGTTCCTCAGATTTAGATGCTACCAATATATCGTCTACAAATGCATAAACAAATTTTAAATCTCGAGTAACTTCATCGATAAATCTTTGGAATGTGGTTGCAGCATTACACAGACCAAATTGCATGCAATAGCTTTCAAATAATCCAAAGGGGGTAATTATAGCACTTTTGTAAATATTATCAGGATGTATAGGGATTTGATGATAAGCCTGAATTAAATCAATGGGCGAGAAAACTTTGCAGCCATGGAGTTTAGAAGGGAAATCTAAAATATTAGGGACGTTATAATTATACTTTATCGTTTGTGCATTAAGGGCTCTATAACCTCCTACAGGACGCCATTCAGTGCTGTCTTTTTTAGGGCCCATATGCGAAGGTGATGCGTAGTTACTTTTTGAGGGACGAATGTGGTCTAATTTCATCATATTTTGGAATTCTTCTTTGGCGATTAGTAGGCGGTCTGGGGCAAGACGTCGTGCTTTAGCAGTGACGGGAATTCCTATGGTTTGGATATGATGCACTACTGTGTGTTTAATTTCTTGGTCAGCACCGGGTGGTTTTGCGATTTCCGGAAATTCTAATAATAATTTATGGTACATACTGTCTTTATTGAATGTATTGCACTTACTCGTAAACTGCATTTAGAGCCAAAGTTAGTGTTAGCGTCGATTAATCTTTTTGTGTGAAGGTTAGGTATTAAGTTGAAATTACATTGCTGGCCACCGTAAATGCAACACCCTAAAGGAAGCATGCAAATAACATGAAATTTATAACATGCATTAGCGGAGGTGAGATATGCAAATGATTAGAATTTCAGCGCAGACGCACATCACGCGCGCCTGTGGCGCCATTTCAAAGCTCTATTTAAGGCTTGGAGTTTTCGACGATTTCAAGTTCGGCAATTTTTTTTTGTGGTGTTTTTTAAAAAAAAAATCAATTATGCTTCGTAGTAAACAGCGATCATCGTTTGATCAAGTATCCGAGTTCGACAGAGGAAGGATAATGGCCTACCGAGAGTGTGCATTATGTTACAGGGAAATCGGTAGTCGTGTTGGACGAAACCAAACAAATGTAATGCGGATATGTGACCGTTGGATGCAGGAGGGTACGACGGGCCGATGTGTTCGACCGCATCCACCTCAGTGCACCACGTCATGTGATGACAGGAACATTGTGCGCATGGCAGTGACGGATCGCTCAGTCACATCACAAAACATAGCACTGCACATTCAGTCTGTAACGCATCGTCCAGTGTCTGCACGTACCATCTGACGCCGTTCACAGCAGAGTGGTTTGTCCGCAAGACGTCCATTGCTTCGTCTACCCTTGACGCAGAACCACAGACGTCCTCGCCGCATTGGCGGCGGAGACGTCTGTGTGCAGGTGCGATGAAAGAAGGATGTTGACGGCAGAATGGAATGAAATTGTCTTTACTGACGTGTCAAGCTTCTGTCTGCAGCACCACGATGGTCGGAATTGAGTCTAGAGACACCGTGGAGAGAGGATGCTGAACAGCTGCGTTATATACCGCCACACTGGTCCTGCACCGGGGTATTATAGTATGGGGCGGTATTGGATATCACTCTGGCACTCCTCTAGTACGCATTGCCGGTACTTTAAACGGCCAGCTCTACATCTCCGAGGTGTTGGAGCCAGTTGTCCTTCCTTACCTTCAGGGCTTGCCCACAACCATATTTCAACAGGATAATGCGCGACCACACATGGCACGCATTGTCCGATTGAATTGCTTCCCTGGCCGGCTCGCTCGCCGGATCTTTCGCCGATAGAAAACATGTAGTCCATGGTTGCTGAACGAGTGACCCAGATTACATCCCAAGCTGCCACACCAAATGAACTTTGGCAACGTGTGGAAGCTGCTTGGTCTGCTGCACCCCTAGAACACATCCAAAGTCTCTTTGAATCAATGCCGAGGCGTGTGGCAGCGGTGATCTCCAACAGTGGCGGCTACTCTGGCTACTGATTCGGGAACGAACCACACTTCACAGAAGTCTATAAATTTAATCATTTTATACTTGGTCAACATGTTATCTACTAAATAAATTTTGTTGTGATATCTCTTGTATTTCTTTGTGTTGCAATTTAGGTAGCCAGCAGTGTATATAAAAAATCTGGATTAGTAATAGGGGTTGAAACACTGCCGACAAGAAAGGTCCATTTGAAGATGCGTCTAAAACCAAAGTCTAAAGAGGGATTTTAGCTAGTGTAGACTGAAATTGGTGTAGTGTTTGCTGCTGAAAGGGTCATTTGGATGCCATTCCGCTTCTGCAATGCTGTTGCTGGAATTATCAGAACCCATGTCTATGAGAAAGTTGACATTTGTGCGTGCATCTCTTAACAAAAGGCGACGAGAATTGGAGGGCAAGGCTGTAGTCGCCTCTATGCCTTGCTTGATCCGTTTTTTGAAAATTTACAGGGTGGGGTGCACTTTTTAGCTCTTTCAACAAATTTAAAGTTTTAGCAACAGGTATCTTTTTTTTTTTTCTGAGATGGGCTTCGTTCTCTTTGGCCGCGATATTTACTCTGACTACGAGTGCGGCTACGATTACGCGAGATATTATCGATTCGTACATGCAGTTTTTTTTATTTCCGCGAGTAAACGTTCTTCAATGGAGTTTGCGGTATTAGCAGAACAAGTATTTGTGGCACTTACCGGTACAGGAGATGATGATACATCGATGACGCGATCCGCTACATCCGCTGCTTTATCCAATGTTAAAGCCGTGATCGCCGCGAGTATCGACTGTTCGAAACTCGGAAGATGCTGTAAAAACAGTTCGATCATTAATTCATCGGGAATAGGCGATCTCCTAACTGTTCGCCGCCGATGAGTTTTTTAATTTCTTGATGCGCCACGATTCTCCGCACCGCTTGATTAGCTCAGTTTTTAGGTGAGTGTAAGGATCCGTGGAGATAGGGGCTTTGATCACATCTTTCACGATTGATGCGACTTCGGCGAGCAGCTGTGAACAATATAATTATACTTCGTGTCAGACTCCGATATCGCTTTTGCTGTTCCCAGTTCAAATGTTGATTCGCACATCGTGAACCATAGTGCAGGATCGGCGAAGTTGTACAGAGGTATTTTTACTGCTCCGATTACTGCTGTTCCTTCCGTCATTTTCAGTCACGTTGCTAAGTCCCAAGTAATACAAAAATAAAAAAATCCGTGCAAATATTAGTTTAAAACAATAATGCTTGGTTGCTGCAAGGCCGGGTCATCATTCTTAGGAATCAACGATAAATAATTATGAGGATCAAATTAGATGCATAAGATTTCAAACTTAACAACATTTATTTCATCTGCACTTCCAAGCTACACACGTGCATATCCCCAAGCGTTCAACAACTGACCAAAGAACCTCTATGTACCAGTACATATTCTTTGAACTGACTGCCCTTGCTTATGAGGATCTCAGAAGAGAAAATTTGTACTCTGTTATCAGGTGCTGCCATCTCTCGGCTGTGCTGGGGTTAATTGGTAGGATGTTTTTTAAAGGCTTTTTCAAATAGAATAAACCACAACAGTAGATTCAAAAGAAAAATGTAATTTGTGTAGTTCCTGGCATTGAGGACCCCCCTTTTTAATAGTTTGTGATGTTATTAGACTGGAGTGCAGGTATGACTAAACGGGATTTGAAGAAAGCACCCACGGACACAAAATTTCAGTACAGTTGCAGTGGATGAATCATGACATTAAAGTCAAATGTCTCTTTCCTAGGATTTGGATATTCTAAATTCAGCCATTCAGTTCATTTTAGCAAGTGAAGTAAAGTGAAAAACGTCCTTAGCAAGAGAATACTTTATAATTTGATGCCTGGTCAATTGCAAAATCGTAGAATACATGTAAAACCAATTTATTTGAATATTCTAAACATTTGCATTTGCTTAGAAGGATATTTACAGTAGATTAAACTTGGTTTACTAGTGCAGCCACGTATAGTTTGTTATTTAAAAATAAGAACTTAAAGTTTGTTTTCGACTGATTTGAGTCGCTTACTTTTTTTCCTCTGCATCATTTCTGTTTAGCGTGTTTCGCTTTATGAAAAGACAAGAAGGAAGACTAACTTGAACTCCAACCTCAAGCCAGGTGGCGAAAATAAGTATTGTGCGATGATAACAACACATGTTATGATCGCAAATGGGGAGTGTGGCTATTTTATGATTTGAAGATATAGATTTTGTTCAGTTTTATTTCTACTTGTCTTCAGAGTATAAATAGTCCAAAGTATTCATCCAGCTAGTAAAATGCTCATTATATTGAACTGTGTTATTATCTCTGAGAAGTACCTGACCTGGTCCATTGTACCACTATTTTCTAGAAAGTGATTTTCGAAATGGTGGTATTTTAATCAACTAAAACTCTCATATAATAATTCAAAATTTCCATATTCATCAGTTAGAGTATTTGACTAAGCAAAGATTTTATTGTAATCCTAACATATTTACAGTTGGGATATTTTAGTTGAAGATAAATTTCAAACTCGTTTATATAACTAATTGATCTGGATTTCAAAATTACCCTGCCAAGCTGTAAACCAGGGATTCCTAACCCTTTCCTTGTATCGACCCCTTTTAAAAGAATAATCTTCTTCATTGACCCTCCTTACATTTTTCTTTATAATATGTAGCAAACATATTACAAATAATCGCATATAAATAAGTTAGGGATAACAATTAGACTAGGAAAATGAACAAAAGTTCTGAAAATAGTAATTTATTAGGCGTACATTGTATTATTTTTTGTGTTATTATTTTTAAATTTACAAGTATAAAGTTTTCAATTAGAAAATCACTCATTCCACCGACAAGTGCCCAAAATTTCAATCTTAATTAATGTAATGACTGCACTTGATCCATGCAGGCTATGTTTTTAAAATTTGGCATAAAATTGCCTAACTTTATTTTAAATTACCTCATCAGAAATATTCAACTTGTTTCTTCTTTTCAGTAGTAAGTTATTGATTTGACTAAGGCCTGCTTTCGCTTAGCAGGAAGAGGGGAAAGTCAATAATGTTGATTTGGTAACAATTTTAATTTTGGAATATTTCTCTCAGATGACCTTTTAAATTCCAAAACTAAGCATACGCATGTGTTTTGAATAAGTCTTGCCTTATTTGTATGATAAAGCTTTGTAGTAATAAACAATTAATTATCAATAATATTGATAATATTTTTAAGCAGTGGGATCTTGATCCAGTCATTGCATGTTTGGCAGTCCCCCCAGTTGATCCCTTGATAACTGTAGACCTGGTTTTAAAATATCATCAATGCCAAGAGGTTCAATATCAAAGCCACTGGGAACCTCTGCTTTAAACAAATTGAATAAAGTAAAAGCAGCTTTGTCTCTTGTAATTTTAATAAAAATCGATGTTAGATGTAGTCACATTTGCCCTGACTACCCATATTAATATCAGTATAGTTTGTTGAATATTGCTGTATGCAGTCAAACTTAAGTTTGTCTAATTTGGTGTATATTTGCTTGGAAATACTTATAATTAAACTGAATATTAATTGTGCCAATTTTTCAGGAAGATGGTGATTTTGATACAGTTGATACTACATTACTTATTCATTTATTTGGTAAAAAAGGAAATGAAGATCTTAGCTATGATGACTTTTACAGGTACAGAATGTTACATTTTCACATCTTATAATATTAAAGTATATCTGTATTAAAAAGTTGTAAATACCTTTCTTTTCAGGTTTATGGATAATTTACAAACAGAAGTTTTGGAGTTGGAATTTACTGAGTTTTCTAGAGGAATGCCCACAATATCTGAAGTTGATTTTGCTCGTATCTTATTAAGGTATACTCTTGTGCACAGTAGTGATTATGAAGCATACATAGAAAGAGTGCATGAGCGTATTCCAGACGAAAAGGTAATTTATATCTCTTCTGCTAACATGAGTAATTTTTCTAAAATTTGGGGGGTTTGCTGTCACAATTAATTATATATTTTTGAAATATTCCGAAGAAATATTCAGAGATAGTTCTGATAAATGTGAACCCAATATTACAAATGTTTTTATTTTTACTTTTAATCAGTGTTGAGGATGAAGCTTTTCCAATGCTACATAAATTTAGATTTGGCATTCTTTGAAATAGAGATGAGCCTTGCCCTTTATAGCACATTTTCAGTCAACTGATTAAAGATTCTTATCTGGCTTTGAACACTCACATTTCTTTATTTTTCTATACTTTAAATAAGTTTCCTTGGGGAAGAAAACAATCCCATAGTGCAAGTTGCATTTGTATTTCTTTTGTGATGATCCCTTTGCTTGCAAATTAAAACTGTAACTTTTTTCAGGAATGGATAAATAGTAAAATACAAATATGGGTAATATACTTAAATCCTTGTCATTTTGTTTTATCTGACCTTACAATGTGCTGCTCTGACTCTCACATACGTCCTTTCTGAACTAAAAGAGACCAAAGAGATATAGTTTGTTGTTAGTTAAAATCGATCTTCAAGTTATTACTTTTGATTTTATACAAATGTAACCCCCCCCTTTTTTTTTTTTTTTTTTTTTTTTTTTTTTTTTTTTTTTTTGCTTTTTTTCATATTGTATATGCGGAGAAAAATCGCAGGTTATTATTTGAGCACAGAACTATGATTTAATATTAGTCTAATTTAAAGAGAATTCTAAAAATTCAATGAAAATTGAAAATAAATGCAAAAAATGTGCTTTCTGAATGAGCAACAACGACATTTCTTGAGCTGTATTATTCAAGGTGTTTGAAAAAGGTGGCAGTTTATTTCCTTAAGTGTTTATCATAGATATGTATTTCGGATTTCAAAGAATTTTAGTATAAGGTAAATAATTTTATGAAACAATTTCGACACTGCAGGAGGGAGAATTCACAAATATGAAGCATGGACCTTTCATTTTATATGGTCCTTATACAAAAAAAAAAAAAAAAAC
>KK113457.1:2492658-2518515 GCA_000611955.2 Stegodyphus mimosarum
TTACAAGAATTGATAAAGATATTCTTGTACAAAATTTTTGACATAAAGAGGGGAGTGCATAATTTTGGATACAGTTGACATCTGATGTTGGCTATGCTTAGGCTTGCTGATAGTACTCAGTCCTGAGTTTAAAGAATCATAATCTTTTTTAAATAAAAAGAAATATGATTTTTATTTAATTTACTAACAGTATTTTTTTATTTATGTTTTTTATTTAATTTACAAACAGAAGTTTTGAAGTTGGAATTTTTTATTTAAATCAGTTTTTTCCTGAATTAATTTACTAAACGGTTATCGTGCATTAAAGGTTTTTGAAATAATTAAACCTTTAATAAAATTATGTAAAAATGCAATACGTATTTGACATAAGTTAATATAATAATAGAGATAATACAAATTATACGTAATTTTATTAATAGCACAAAAGCAATAAAATATCTTGTCAGATTTTTAACATTAGTAACTTTCAAAGTTGCTTTAATCATGTAAGTGCTGTAAGCTTACATGCACATATAGTGTGTCTGAAATGCTTCAACAAACTTAGAGGGATGATAGTACTCATCAAGGTAAACAAAAAGTGCAATGGAACATGGGCTCGGAAATGATGTTTAAAACGGAAAAATCGAGAAAATGTCTCTGGAGACGGAGAAACTGAGACAAGAAAGAAACACTCCAAAAAATTATTTATTGCACAGAATATGTACAACACATCTCGTGATGTCCAGAGAAAAGACAAATTCTGGGGACAGATGAAATCCCTCATTTATGAGACGCCAGAAGTAGTAGTGCGTATTGTGACCGCTCCAGCAGAAATCTAGGAATCTCCTGTAATCTTCGAGCATGTCTGCCAGTCCTTCCTCCGTCGATGTCCTTCCTGTGTGATAATGTCCGCGGTTGACACTTTGAACAATTGTCGTAAAATTTTTGTTTTCTGTGGACATCACGAACTGTGTTGTACCTATTCTGTGGAATATATAATTATCTGGAGTGTTTCTTTCTTGTCTCAGTTTGTCTATCTCCAGACGCATTTTCTCGATTTTCACTCTTTGAACGTCGTTTGCGACCGTATGTTCCATTGCATTTTTTGTTCATCTTGATGAGTACTATCATCCTTCTAAATTTGTTGAAGCATTTCAGATACACCCTATATACAGGTTGCCCTACCTATGATGCTTTGAAAAGTAATTCAGTTTGCTTCTATGTAGCTGTGTGAGAAAGGGTTTTTATCACCAACTCAAAACAAAGCACTGAAATCTACTTCATGTATGCACCAAATATAATTTTTAGTTAAGAAGAAAAAGTTTATCCAAAGTCTAATGCCCTTGAATTATTAAAACTGAATATGAATGGCTTTCTAGTAGCTTAATTACATAATATCGGCATAAAATTCAATTTTAATTAATTGCATTTTAAAAATATAAGTAGACTGTTAGTAACAGCTGCTAAAAAAATTGCTTTCAAAGAGGACAAGAATAAAGTGATCTGCAGAATATTCTAGTAAAAGTGGTCGTATATGAAGAATTTTTGAGAAATGCTGCCTTAGAAGCTCATTAAAAGGGAGGAGAGAAAAACTTGATGCATTTTCTAGCATTTTTTTACAAATTTAATTCAGGTTTTTAGGAATATCAACAAGTGGAAAGTTATTGCATGATTTTCTTTCATGGCATTAATTTCTACTGATTGTCTAGTCAAGGATCAGAGTTTACAATCAATATTTTTGCATCTTCAAATCTACCTTTAATATTTTCTTTCAAGTGAAATAAAGAAAGTACTATACTGCTTTGAATGAAGTATAAAGCCACATACCAGCTCTTTTAATCTAATTTAAAATTTCTTTTAAGTTCTACCTAAGTATACTGAACCTTTGGTTCAACAAGGCTTTCTTTTGCACATTCTTAGTCAACACATCAGCTGCATCTGAAAAAGGCACATAGACAAAGTTCAACAACTCCTCCAACCTTCTCTCATAAGAAAAGAAATGTCTGAGTTCAATATGTTTGTTATGCTCTGAAGTAACGTGGTTTTTAGCTAAAGAAATGGCACCCTGATTATCAACAAATAAGTTCTGTGGAATGTTCAAAAAGTGTTCTTTCACAATTTCTTGCAAAAAGTTTTGAAACCACAATACTTCTTTGGCTGCATGGTGCATAAGTACTCAGCTTCAACTGCTGGCAAGGCATTCTGTTGCTTCTTATTTCTCCATGAGAAAACTCCACCTGCTAGCAATACAACATAGCCACTAAATGATTGTCTGTCACACCAATCGAAATCACAGATATATCACCAGCCCAATCACAGAACACTTCCAAATCCTTTCCAGTCCTTTTGAAAGTTAGTTTTAATTCTTTTGTCTGTTTTAGGTAACAAAGAATATAATGTGTGCTATCCCAATATTCCTTGCTTGGACAATTATTGAACTGGCTGATGTAAGTGATAGCAAAGGCTTAAATCAGGCCTTGTTCATCCTGCCAGGTATAAAAGTCCTCCAACAGCCTGTCTAATATTTTAGTGCTCTTTCAGCATACAACATGTTATCCTTAATGACCATTAGACCTGGGTCTAACAGTGTTGATGCTCCTTTAGCTTCTAGCAAAACCGGTTGTTTTCAAGAGCTCACTAGCATAGGCAGTTTGATTGAAAGTCATTAGAGCCATCTTCCCTTTGCTTATCCTAATTGAAAGAAGGTGATGTATTTCTTCCAAGTCCTTGATTTTAAATGTGGCTGTGATATTCTCTTTAAATTCATGAATGATGGAGACTTTGCTGGATATTACAACGAGATCATCCACATACTCACTTATGATTAGCTCCTTTTCCTTACTGAAGCAAACGCAACGGTCTGCTCTGGATCATATTAGGTTAGCTGACTTCAGAAATTTATCGAGGGAAATGTTCCACTCTCTCCCCGACTGATGAAGCCCACAAAGACTTCTCTTTAACAAGCAAACTTCTCCATGTGGTTTGTAATGCAGACTTGCTGGTGCCTGTTCCATGAAACTCACTCACTTAATTCTCACTTAATTTTCCATTTAAATAGGCTGCAGTAATATCTAACTGAAGAACCTGCCAGTCTTACTCAACTGAGAAAGCTGATAAAGTTCTAATTGACTTTGTTTTCATTAAAGGAGAAAACGTCTTCTGGTAGTCAATTCCTTTGACTTGAGTGTAGCCACGAGCAGCTAAATGAGCTTTATATCTTTCAACCTGTTCATCTTTATTAAGTCTTTTCTTGAAGACCCACTTGCATTTTCATATCTTTCCTTTCTTTTGGCCTAAGCACTATGTCCCAAGTTTCATTTCCTTTTAAATTTTCCAACTTTTCTTGCATGGCTAACTCCCATTTTTATGCATCTAGACTAGTTAATGTCTCTTTCAAAGTTTCAGGATTATTCTCAAAAACTTTCTTGGGTGTTGAGTCTTCACATTCCTTTTCAATTGTCGGCTGCACTGCATTTCACCTGTAATTCCGTTTATTTCTGGAGGATTTTCTTCATAAATCTCAGAATTTTCCATACTATAATCCTTTCTCCACTTAGGTGCTGAAATTTGTCTTCTGGGTCAAGTCTCCTTGTCTAATATATCCTCTACTTCCTCTTCTTCCTGTCTGGAGCTTTCGTGTGTTATGACATTATTTTTGAATATCTTGAGACAGATTTCTTTCGGAACTTTTTGGAGGGGCAATTTTGTAATATTTCCTGCCATGGAATGTTTCTCTTTAAATATGGCATCTCAGGAAGAGATCTCTGTGCTGGTTTCATTGATGTAAATGCGGTACCTTTCATCTTCTTCATACCAAAGAAGATAGCGTTTAGTTGCCTTTTTATCCATCTTTCTCCTCTTCTGAACTGGAACATGAGCATAACAGGCTGATCCAATGATGCGCATATGTTTTATTCTGGGTTTCTTTCCCATCCGTAATTCATAAGGACTTGAATTAGGAAATGAAGACTTGCTCATCTTATTCAGTATATAAACTGAAGTGCTGGCAAACTGTGCTCATAGGGAAGCTGGAAAGTCCACTTCTTCATTCAAATATTTGAGAGCTCTGGTTATTTCAAGAGCTGTTCTGTTTTCTCATTCAGCACTGCTATTTTTCTCTGGTGTATATAGAGCTGTGAGTCTCTGGGAGATTTCATGCTTGTTCAAGGTCTTTCGTACTGCTTGGTTATCAAACTCTAATTTTATGCCCGAAGTTCTTAGCTTGAGCTATAAAATTTTCAAGCATATATTTTAATTCTGATTTGTTCTTTAAGAAAAAACAGTATCGAAATTTGGTACAGACATCTTTGAAGATTTTGAAGTATCTATATTTCGTCCTTAAATAATTACATAGCAGTCCAACAGAAGGACACCTCGAAATAACGAAGACTTTGCGTAGAGTTCGAAAGCATTTCTGCTCGAGTTAATGCAAGGTCTGACGTGCAAATGTGATGCCAATCTTGCGATGCCTGTGCGGGTTGGAAAGGACCGAAAAAACGCATCCGAGGGAATGCACAACGTTACAATGTTGGAGCGCCTTTTGAACGGATCGCCTTTCACATTCTTGGACTTCTGCCACGAATTGCTGATGACAACAAATACATATGACCTCGATGTCATTGATTACTTCACCAAGTGGCCTGAAGCTTATCCTATTCTTGATCAAGAGGCTGCCGTGATAGCAAAGGCAATGATACATTATTAGATTTTCAGGTTTGGAATGCCTGTTTAGTTGTATTCTGATCAAGGAAGGTTTCATCGCGGCTGCAAATAAAGAACTCTGCAAGCTACTCGGCAGGGAGAAAACTCAAACGGCAACTTTACATGCCCAATCAGACGGCATGGTAGAGAGGTTTATCGAATCATCCGTAACAACCTCTCCCTAATAGTTTCCAGAAACCAGCAGGACTCAGACAATAAGTTACCTCTGTTTATATTGTCCTATGACAGTGCTGTCCACGACACTGCAGGCCCATTTCAGATTTTCTTCGGTCGCGACCTTCGCCTGCCTTGTGATCTCTAGTTTGGTTGCCCTCCGGATGCGCCTTCATCGACAAGGAGTACATTTAAGATTTCCAGGCACGACCTGAATTAATGAACAGTTTTGCAGGAGAGTGCGTCAACTTGGGGACGGAGAAGATGAAGACTCGATATGACCCGAGAGCTGCAGGATATGGATGCAACGAAGATGACAAAGTGTAGTTATGGAATCCGATTCGATAGAAAGGAGTTTCTCATAAAGTACAGTCACCTTGGGACTGTCCTTACACAGTACTAAACAGGCTGAACAACGTCGTAGTTCGAATACAGTCATAAGTCATCTATAATAAGCCATCAAATTAGGAGCCTAAAGTCGTTCATTACGATAGGCCTTTGTACACAGTCCTCATAGTGTATATAATGTAAACAAAATACTAAGACCATGGTCCTATGTTGTAAATTCATGCATTTAATTGTTGATTTAGTTTTTGTATGTTATTTATTGAATTATTATTTTAGTATTGCATTGATTTTACTTAGTTGCAAGTATGGCTCCCTATCCGGGGATTGTACTGCCTGTGACCTGCGGTCAATGTAAATAATATTACTGGGATGTAAATAATTTTAGTGAAATTATATGTGAAAAAATTTTTTTGTTGTAATGCAACATGAAAATCTAGTGAAGCGAAGCTTTTTCGGAAAAATATGAATACAGCACAGGTCTATTTAACAGAAACTGAGTGACTATCTCGCTAAATTTGAGAGATATCGCCAGGCTGGCAAAGATTTTGGCAACTAATTTTTGTCGCCAAATTTGGTGAGAAATGATTAAACTTGGCGATCATTTGACAATATTTTGGTCCGGTCCCTGTATAACTGCACTGCGTATTGTAACTGAATAACCGTAATTGATCCTATATGCAACTGTAACAGTACACGGGCTTTTAGATGTAACCTTAACCGTTTACGCCTTCCAATAATTTCGAGAAGTGGAATTTAGTAGATATCTTTCGGCGGCCGGGAGAAAACTAATAAGACCGAGAACACCAGTTTCTCAATAGTTGTTAGTTCAGAGCTATATTCGGAGTATCGAGACATCCGTGTTGGCTTCGCTCTTTAGATGCGCTTTACATTGCATTGTGTTAAACATTCTTAGTAGTTTCAAGTATAACTACTAATTGTACTCTGTGATAATCAGTAGAGCTGTACGAGTAACTTTGGGGAAAGTTCCAGAAGTGAACGTTTTTCTTTTGGCAAAATAAATTTTATTAATCTATCATCGGTTTTGTGTGCATTCAATCTATTATGAACCCTTGCACACTCAACAGGATTACATCGTCCCAGCAGGGGATGCCATATGTTCCAAAATGTTCACGAATGGAACGGTGAATACTCATCTTGAGGCTTCTTCTTTCGTTTCTGTAAATATCTTCTCTTAAATCTAAAATTCATCAGATTTCACAATGATCTAATATTTTGACACGTTTAATAGAAGTAATCTAATATTTTGAAACAACAGTGACCTAATATTTTGAAAACATTTAATAAAACTTTGAAGTTACTAGCACATTTTACAGCGTTTTACAAAATGTACTATGTCCTCAAAAATTCTACGCAAAATCAAAACTTATTCTCCGTTAAAGTTAATCACAACTGCAGAGGTAGGAAAAGGTTCGCAATACGTGTATTAGAACTAGCATTCGAGTTGTCTCAGTTGATCCCATAAAGAATCGTGCTGAGTTGGAAATTCTCGGGTAGTCTAAGATAATCTGAAAAAGATTTTAAAAAAAATGGTGGCACCTTCGCCTCTGAAAAGGCCACTTCGTCGTAAAAAGATGATCTGGAAGGTGGAAAAGGAGGCAGGCATCCAGATTTGGACGACATGTCTTCTGGAGAGAGGGCTGGGCACATAATCTCAAGAAGTAACCAGGAGGCTTGGATAACTGTTTCGTAAGGACAACACAAAACTGAGAAAATACTTGATGCAGTAAGGTGATGAGTCCAGCATTGTATAACGTTCAATATTGAGATAATTACTCATTTACGTTCAGTACATAGAAGGTCATCAGATAATACCACTTGCAATTTACTTTCATTTCCTAAGGAAATACAATATTGATTGATGTTAGTCCCAACCACACTGCCGGCGTTTGAATAGTTGTAAAAGTGGTGGGGAATATTTTTCTGTCTGACCTAAACAATAAGTGGAGCGCCAAGACTAATTCTTTTGGATTGGAGTGTTGCTCATTCAGTTTTTTTTTTTCGAGGGCTTGACATAGTAGTGGTAGAGAAAAATAATTAGATTCCGAAGAAGTTAATTTCAGTGAACATTGCAAATAGTGCTCTTCCTGTACTTTCTAATTTGTCCCAGCTTATTTTTTGCAGGGTATTATTATAAAAGCTTCCTTATCAAAATTAAAATTTGAATTCTCATTTATATCAAAAAGAGCTTCTAATTCTGAAGCTGTAGCAGGCTACCCAAAGCGAAATCCTATTTGGTAATTGCCTTTTATAACAGCCTTGGTGCAATTCTGGTTAAGAAAGTGAGATTTCAAAATTAGAGAGAGAGAGAGAGAAAAAAAAACCCTTATTTTAATGCAGATTTTGAACACTATACAAGATGAAATTTTTCACTAAGTGGAATTTGTGAAGAAATGTGGAGATATTACATGAAGATGATATAACAAAAGTTTTCCATTGCAATGACAGTGCCGTAATCAGTAATCAGCTAACGGACAGCGAAATCTATCGTGTTTTAAATCCATAAAATCTCACTACCGATACTAAAGAAGTGGCAAAGAGGCTTTTGAGGATGAAAAGATATCAATTGACAGTTTAGTGAAAATTCTCGACGCGGCAATTACAGGACTTGAAAAGTGAAACTTTAACTGAAGAGGAAATTATATGTGCCTATAAAATTAAAGAAAATGTATTAAAACAATGAACGAAGCAACTTTAACTTCATTGGAAAAATGTTTAATAAAACAAACAAGTAAATATATCAGGACTTAGCGTTCTGTGCGTATTCTTTGAGAACATGGTAAATTCTGTAAAGGGTTCTTATCCTTACGTTCTAAGTCCTGAACTGGAACAGGGAGCGGAAGGTACGCTATGTTCTGATGTAACTGCTGGGCTGGAGAATAACTGCACGTGAAGGGATTTGAAATCCTCTTTTATTCACTCACTATTAAATACAAACCTCCCAATTCGGGAGAGCTACAGAACGTAACAGACCAAACTTTGGTCGAACTTAACAATCAAATAAATTTAAATAAATTAAAATATAACTTAAATTAAACTTTGCTTCGCAGAGCAATTCGCGGAGATTGGCCTCTACCGAAAAGGGTGCGTAGCAAGGTATACTAAATACTACCGCACTTTAATTTATTTTACAAAGCAATCACGTAGTAAGCACTATGGCTTATAAATTTAAACTGCTAGCTGGTCAGGCAAACGTTGAGCAGCGTGACCGTGATCTGAGGCAAAGATCTCACACACCGAGAGGTTTTTACCTCTGGCTTAAATAGTGCTTGGCTGAACTTCAAAAATTAGCATAAGCTAAAAACGCGCGCTTCTTCTGACAGGAAGTTGAAGCAGAGAGGAGATAGAAAAGATTTAAATTAAAATAAACTTGGTTAGTTTAACTAAAACCTTACAAATATTGAGCCTTTTTTGGTAAATTTTGATTCCCTTAAAGTCATAAACGCTTTATTATTTCATAAACAGTTATTTCATATTTTCAGTTTTATAATTTCTATGTATTATCGTACTAGATTTAAACTAATGATCTAAAATATGGAAATTTTTGGAAATATCCGGAATCGCTGAAGTCCCGACGATCGCTGAAGTCTCGGACTTTGTATTGTAGAATATTAAAAGTAATTTTCTCCTTTTTTCAGAAATGCCCTGCTATTTTGTTGGAAGAGTTCTCCATTTAAAAATTTATGCCTGGTAACCCTGTACCCAGAGCATTGGAGCAGGAATATGCATGATGACATTAGGCGTCATGTATCAGTAACACCTATATTAATGTATACATTTAGAGGTAAAAACCTGGTGTACATTCAGAATATACAACCATTCAAGCATACAACGTTTTATACAGAGGCTATTTGCTAATTTTTTAGACATTTTCATTGTGTTTATAGAAATATTTTACCTAAAATTTTTGTGATTTAAATGTTGCATTTGATAACCCTTATTCTTCACTGTTTTTCCGCACCAAAATTTCCTAGATAATAAAGCTTTTTTTCAGTAACAGAAGCGTCATTTTATCCCATTCCTCTTGAACAGCTTTCCAAAGTCTTAGGCGGGTTATAGATCGACTTCTGAACAGTCCGCTTTTTAAAAGCTTGAAAGTGCAAAAATCCGTGGATTATACATCATTAGATTTAGTAGGGATATAAGTGAAAGGTATGGCCTTGATACACATTTCTTATTCCATTTTTCCAGGAAATTGGCAGTGCATTTTGACGTGCGGCTGCTTGCTTTGTGTTGATGCAGTCTACTGATTGATGGTGCTGTGAGTAAAGAGAAGGTATTTCATATTTGAAAACTGAGTATAAAATATTGTTACAAAATGTCCAGCTGCGGTAAGATAGCTTTCCCACAAAGCGGGTTTAGGGTTTCCATGAAATGGCAAGAGAAGCCAGGGTTGCCATATTTGACGAGTTGTCCATTTGACGACAGCATTGACGATATGCCATAGAGGGTTGGAGAACCTTCTGGAACGAGTTCTTACCGGTTTGGCCTAGAATGTTCTTGAACGCAAGCCGAAAGCTATGTAAACCTTGCTGGTACGCGGAATAGTGTGTGTCTCGTCAGTCTTTGAGGCGATCGTCAGTCTAGTGTCGAATGTATCGCGACTTGTAGCGTGAAGTTTTTCGAGACTACGTTGAGTTCCAAGAATGACCGAACCGAGTCGGGAGTCATATTCTAATGCTTTGCCGTAAAGCTGTCTTCACCATTATAGCCTGAAGGCTGTGTTGCTGATTGTTCACCGTGTTTATCATAGTTTTTCGAGGACAGTAAACGTGATTTTGGAGCTGTCCTGAGTAATACTGGCTAAGTAAATTGTATTTTCATTCTTCATCAAGTGTTGTTGTCAATCACTCCAAATCCAGAAACCCGTACAGAAACGCAACAATATATTCCTAATAATATGTAGGGTTCACTTTAACAGTTCCTGCACTCTCATTAATTTTTAATTTTCATTATATCAAAAACCAACAAATCATAAATCCCTTTGAAAAACTTTCTTTAAATTCTTTGAACCATGTCCTAAGATTTTTTTCTTCTCTTTGATGATAATACATGACCACTTTTTATTGCGATCATTTAAATATACCCAAGATTCATCTATTGTGGTAACATTTTTAAATTTTTGCCCGAATAATTGTTTCTTATAGCTAATTCTGTAGTATGTTCTGCTTTCGGCGATATGTCGTGGAGAATAACGATGCACATTACGTTTTTTCACCTTCTTAAGATTCAAATCAACATTAATCACTTTATTTACAGGCGAAGCTGGGCATTTTAATGATAATGCAAATGTCTTTGACTTCGAAGGTTTTCTTTTAACATTAAAGTTCTTACCCTTGCAACATTGGAAACATTCCGTTTTTTCCTTGGATATGTATTTTGAACAATTTTTCTCCTTGAAGCCAAACTTTGACCTTTTTATCCTTTCTCGTTGACTGTATTATCTCTCGTTGCTTTGGATACCGAAAAATCATGGCTTTCACAGCACTTTCAGTAACTAAATACGTTTAATTTGCTTCGGAAAGAGCATAAACGCAGCCTTCCATCCATTGCTTCTTTAAAAGCGCCATTTTGCATGAAAACTAAATTGTCAAACAGCAGACGATAATTTACATTTCAAAAAATATGGTTGCAGTTTAAAAAATTTTTCCAAGCAGGCAATTATTTTTTGTTGCTAAGCAAAGTCGTCTAGAACATACGCAACTAGCTTTAGTATTGGTAAGCTGGCAATTTTTTTATAAACTATGTTGAATAAGAATTAATGATCAGTATTGCATTTGTAAAAGAAGACAAGTTATCTGTTATCTTTGATAGAAACTATTTTACAAGTTTATCATTCATGAAATGTTTTATAATAAAGATTTTTCCCTTCTAGGGTATATCATTTGCACAGTTTAAAGCGTTTTGCCAGTTCCTTAATAATTTGGATGATTTTTCCATTGCAATGAGGATGTTTACATTTGCAAATAGGCCTATTTCACAAGGTACTATTTTATGTTTTTATTATTAAGATTTTTTTAAAACCAGAAAAGAACATTCAAAAGCAACTTCAAACCATAGTGATAACAAACCTTTTAAGATTAGGGGATAAAAACCAGGTTAGGAGCAACAACTTCTTTAATTGTAGAATTTAAGATATATTTCATAATTTTAAGGCATTAATTCATTTTTCTAATGGAATAAATATGAGAAGGGATGTTATAAAAATATTTCCAGTGGCAAAGCACTTGTTCTGCAATCATTTGTTAAGCCCATTTAGCTGTCTCATTACCAGAATGTTACCCAGGATACACTGCATGGGTGTGATCAATGTTACATCTTTAAGAAATGGGGAGATGGCTACAAACATCCAACAGACTCAAACCTGAGGGCAAGGTAATGGGCTTTCTAACCACTCTGCCAGCTGGGTGGCAAATTACTTAAAATGAGCTGTTATTTGTTTTAGTTTATCAGATGCAAATGAAATGTTTTAGCTAATGAAAATAACAATGTGGTTCAACAATTGCTCAGCACTTTATTTCTTGTGACTAATTTGTTTGTATTTGATGAAACCACAAGTACTAAATATATGCTTCATCATCTGTAACATCTGTAGCAATTTTATTACGACTATTCTTTTGGCCTGATTCATAATACATATGACTGTTGCGTTCAAAATGAAATTTAGAAAATCGATGATATACTTCGACATCCTAACTTATTCAGTCTGCACTTAAACTATGGTTATGGAATGTTTCTCATTAATATGGTGGTTAATTTTAATGACCTATCTTGCGCTAAGCTAAAGGAGCTAATGATTGTAGTTATGAAATTTTAGCATTTTCATTTGTATTTGCCAAAGAACAGAAGGACCTGACTGAAAGAGAAAGTTTAGATAATATTCATAGCAGATGTTAGTTTAACTCTTCAGCTGTTGCGAGATTAAGCAATTCTTTCTTTCCACATATGTGTCACATCTGTCAGTTGTAAATTTGTATTACGAGCTGCGTTTATTTGTGCCATTTGTGGTGCAATAACTGGAATGGGAGCTGAACTCACTGATGACAATTAAAAGGTTAATAAAGCAAGAAATACTATTATTTTATAAGAAACCCCAGGAAGTCTTATTTTGTTTTGTTTACTGATATCAGTCTTGCTACTCTTATAAGCTTATTCTTCATGTTGTAATAACATATTGTGGTAACCCTGTTTTGCTTTTCAAGTTCATTTTTCAGCTATGCTTATCTTATGTCACTGTGGCAATATAACCTAAGACCATAAATTGTTTTGTTTTCTTAAATGTGGTGAATCATTTTCTATTATGCTATGGTTGTGCTTTCGACCAAGGGGCTTTGTTGAAAGAAGATAAATGGATCTCAATAGATTCAGTTGATATAGAAAGCTGTAAGCATGGATAACCTGTTGCAAGCCCACCTCTCTTCTTCCAACCGAGCACTAAAGCATTTTTACTCCATTCACCACAGTAACAACAATGTGCTGATAAAGTTCCACTGAGTTACAAAAAAACTGCAGGCAGCAATAAATTTTTGCTTTATTGTTGCTAATTATTGTGCTGAACGTCTTTGTTTTCCTGCAATATAGAATTTGTTTTAAAAATATGACCTTAAATGAATTTGAGATATTTTAAGAAATAATCTTATACACATGTTTATTTGTTTATAAGTTCTGTTAACAAGTCTCTTTTTGAATATGACATTAGCCTTTACAAGTACTTAATTGAATTTCAGTGAAATCTTGGATCATGAAAGCCTCATTTCATGGCTCAGTGATGAATAGTGCCTCAAGTTTCAGCAGCATATGATTTTCAGAGCTGTTTGGGGGGTAACTTGTGCTACATGATTAACACTCCAACTTTTTTAAACATCTTTTTTATTTCTCATCAACAAAGCCTGGCAGAAAGAGACATAGAGGATAATAAATTCTGCCTTGAGGAAATTATCGCCAGATTGGGTTACAAGCAGAGACTTTGAGCATTTTGACAGCTTTAAGACATTTTCTGTTATCGATCATATTGTGTCTGTATGCAAAACGATGGGCTAGGAAGTTAACACTGAAGATATGAAGAACTTAGAGGATTAGGATTGTCAGACTGAGCTCAACATGAAAAACTGTTTCAACTTTAGAAGAAGTAACATAAAGCAATTTTGGAAGAAGAATCTTTAGAAATAAAGGAAAAACTGATAAAGCTATAAAGCATAAGCATTTTCAGTTGAAATGCCTTGTCTCACTTTAAGAACAATTTAAAACATAGGCAACAACAAATCACATTGAGCAAATTTTGAATGGCTCCAGTGAGTCTCAATCAGAGCTGAGTAGCACTTAGAAGCAAAGAAAAGATAAAAGGCAATGCCGCCTAGAGACGTTAACCGAATGTTGTGAAGGGGAATTTTGCAATCAAGCAACTGTGTCTTCCCCATCATTTGCCACTAATGCCTTCCCTCTTCTTTGTATGTGTTCAATGAAATGAAATAAAATGTGTGTCTATTTTATCTGTTTAATGTTGTGTTTATCTCTTTTGATTTATATTTAATGGCTTCTGTTAGTTTTTGAGTTATGAACTTGTAAGCAAAGTACTGTTGTAAAGTTTAAATTAAACATCTGTGGCACAGGAATAAATGAATTCAGTCTACTTTAATTTCTGTGGAGAATATTGCTTCAGTTAACTAGTTGTGAAGGAATCAGGAATGAATTAAGTTCATGAACTGAGGCTTCACTGCATTCCTAATGTCATTTTTCCTGCACAAATTATTTTAAAGAGAAACAGTGTTTAAAAATACATGCTGAAAGTCAGTTAACCAAAATTTTAAATATCATTACTTTGTTAGTAGTTTTTACAAGAAAGAGAAGTCATTATCCTCACATACATTAGGTTGATCTGTAATAGCAGTATCACTACCATGTAGATTGACATGAAATTGGGGTAGTGTTTCATTTTAATCTGATTGCAGTCAAACATTACAATACATTACATTCATACTTACAGTCCAATAACATGATTGGCTTCCTACAAATTTCCAGTATGTATTGCTTTTTCAGCTGGATTCAAACACCCAAATAAAGAGAATACAGACCCTTTTTAAAATTTTCATACTCACACAAGGTATGCATTCCCTGTTCAAGCTTGGATTTCTGTTTACATCAAAAGAAATCGAACATAAGTAAGTCTGCTGAGAATAGAAAATCACATGAGGAAAATGCAGCAATTATAAAATTATTAAGCTGTAATAACTTGCAGTTTAGAATATGATTTTTGTATAATTATGCATATGGCAAAGATGCGGTTTTAAATTTATTATCTAAAATGACTTTCTGATATTTAACAGTAGAAAGAATTTCATTTCTTCCTCAAGAAACTGATTTCATTTTGCGATACCCCACTTTTGCATTCTTCTGCAAACAATATTTGTTAAGCAGTGATTTCATATTTCTGTTCCAACTGCCTGTAATGATTTTTTTTTTACTTTTGAATAATTAACTGTTTAATCACTCTGTATGTTCCATATATGTATGTCTCTGATATGCTAGTGAATTTATGCTCTGCTAAAATGCATATCTCTATGTGGGCTTTTGTGGAAAATACTGTGTGTTAATGTTCCATGCTATGAAATTCTTACAACATAATATGTATACCTTATGTACTTTTTAGAAGAATTTCATCGTGCTGTTGCGATCTGTACTGGTCATAGCTTAGATAGCAACTTAGTGAATGCTGTATTTCAAATCTTTGACGAAGATGGAGATGGACAGTTATCATACAAAGAATTTATTGCTATAATGAGGGACAGGCTGCACAGAGGTTTCAAGGTAAAATTTCTCATGCTGTTTTAGTAAAATAATTATAAAATTATTAACCTTTTATAACTTGACTTGATCTGATAAATGATTTTATTCTGTAATTCATAATTAGCAAAAGTAAAAGGAAATAATATGTTAAAATGAAAGTTGAAGAATAGGTTATATATAATGTGGTTATTTTAGGCATGGATGGTATGTGTGGCATGTACCATTGTACATTTTATCATGTTTTGAAATCATTTTCGATCTCTAAAGGCATTATATTAAATTGCCTTTGGTGAATAGCCAAATAGATATTTAATTTTTAAAGTTCATATTCTTTAAGAAATAAAAATGCACAGCTAATAATGTCTAGAATCATATATTACTGTAGTTGAATCAAGCCTAATTATGTAGATTTTACTATAACTACAGAAATATATTGAAAAAAGTGCCTTTCATTTAGCAGTTAAATTTCACGTAAGCATACTCCTTATTTTATAAATGAAAGGTAGTAAGTAATATGTGGTGTTTTCATTAGGAATTTGGAATCGGTTATTAATATAATCTATTTGTTAATATTTATGTCTTTTAACAGTTTTGTTTGAAACTCAAAAATGATTTAATTCTTTTATTCAGTTGCAGTATAATATACAGATTTTGGGGGAGGGGGCACAAAATCCCTTATTGTAGAGTATTACTTAAAATTAAAAGAAGAAGTACTTTTCCGGGAAATCGATTTAATCTGCTTCAAGAATGGTTGTAAATCAGGTAGAAAGGGTGTAATCAGGTACCCTTTTAAAAGAAAGGATGACAAAAATGAATGGGTGGAAATCAGGTATCCTTTAAAAAAAAAGATGGCAAAATGTGGGATTTTGCTTTTTGTTTTAGCGAACGAAATTAGATAACTTGTTTTTGAAGTATACATATGTTAAATACACAGTTAAGTTCGGAATAGGTATCTGATTGCAGTTCTTTCATTAATAATTTCAAGAAATGAAAAAGCTGATAAAAATGCAGTTTAGTTAAATTTAAATCTCTGGGGATAATAAATACAAGAATTATGTGAATTAAGCAACAACGTTTTCTTCTGAAATCTAATAGGTGACAAAAATATTTAAAACCATGAAATGAAACTGTGTTTCAGTGTAACAGTGATGATTTACAAAAGTGAATACAAATACACAACTCACACAATTGGTCACTTGAAAATCCATTATGATAATAAGAGGTTCATCATCAGGTATAGTGGTCCTTCACTGTCTGATACAAGATTTGAAACATTAGCCTGTTGGGCTTTACTGAGCGATGGTTTTAGCAGTATCAGGGACGGGAGAGTTGTGAATGCTGAAATGTGTAGTTGACTTGATGAAACCATCAACCAGTGTTTTATTCACTGTGATTGGTCAGTTTGTTATACCAAGTTAGCATAAAGTTAAAAGGTTAGAAATTTTATGCAAAATCTGCAGTCCAGTTTCTGTCACATAGCAAGGTCTGGTTATGTAGCAATGAAGCTCAACTTAGATCCCTTATGATTTTAAAACCATGGTGTGAACAATACTTTAAAGCCTGTATTCTGCAATGGAGCCTTAAATGGACAACAATACTTAGAACTACTGAAAACCACACTACCTGATTTCTTAGATAACTTGTTGTTAATCCATCTATATTCTGTGTGGTTTCAGCATGACATTATCTGGCCTAAATGCAAAGCTTGGTGTTGGACAATTTTAAGCATAAGATCATCAGGTATAGAGTTAATATGGAGGTATAGAGTTAATATGGAGCTTACTTAACATAAGTTCACTGGATTTCTTATGGGATTTTTATGACTAGCTGTAGCCATGGGAAGACTATGGAAACCATATTAAGTGTACTAATGGAAAGACCACGGGTCCAGCTGGCCATCCAGAGTGATATTAACAACTTACAAACATGCGCTATCCATGCATACAGTGAAATAACACAAAAATTTAGCCTGAATGCATATGTGCATTGCTGTTGGTGATGGACACAATGAGCAGGCTTAATTACTAATACTGCTTTTTTTGTAAGTCTGAAATAATTGTTTTCCTTCTTCATAATTTATATGTTTTTATTCTTACTATAATATATTATATTCTGCTGACACATGTTATGTTTGTTAGTAAATTTGTACCTGCCTTGTAATGTAACACAGGCAATTACTGATATATTTATGCAGGTGAATATTTATGTGGATATTAAATGATCTGAATTTCAGGACTTTTATTCAAATTATTGCTGTGAAAGTCATTTCATACTTAATTGATGGTGTTTTACTAATTTGCTATTCACTTTTTGTGCTGTCAGAGCTTTTGCTTAAGATTACTAACATCCAGTCAGTTTCACATTCTACAACATAGTTAAACTTCACTGTCAGTAACAACTTCTGTAACGTAATCTTTTTGTATTCAAGGCATTTCACTGTATACCCTGTCCTAACCAGATCAGTATATGACAACAAATTTAAAATATGTAACTTAAGGATAAAACTTACTGTCTTCAAAATCTTACTTATCAATGACATTTTTTAACCAAAATAAACCCTAAATGCCAAGTGTTAATGACTGAATTTGAATTTATAAAGAAAGGAAATGTTACTTGAAAGGTCAGACTGCTGCTATAGATAGAAATAATATGTCCTTACCTATTTTGAAACATGTTTTCACTCTGAAGATGGGATTTCAACAGATCTATTTGATGCCTTTAAATAAATTAACTTTATTCCAGAAATAATATTCTGAAATTGAAATTTGACCTTAAGTATAACCATTTCACATCTGGGGAAAAGGTCTGTTGAGTAACCATGTTTATAATCTTCCGTATGAAGGCGTTTTTAGCAACTTTTCAAGCATTATCATGCGACTGCTTTCTATATTAACGTATATGACAATTTTTAAAATATTATGAGGTAATATGAAATATTAATTTGGAATTTTAAAAAGTGAAGTTAGGCATGTGTAAGTCATAACCAATGGTTACAGAAAGACAATAATGCATTTGAAACATTCAGAAATTATTATGTGGTTTGCTATAATTCCTTCACTTTTAAGTTTCATCTTTATCCCTACTAAATAATGTTCCTATTACATTTTTGGGGTATAAAATTCCCAGCATATTGTTTAAATAAAACACAGACCTTGCCATTGCAGAGGTACCCTACTCTGATAGAGTATGTAATACCTGTTAAGAGAATAGAAGTAATTTGTTGATTCATTTGTAAGTTTCATTTCTCTGGAATCCGTCGTTAAATATTACTTATTTGATTATGGTTCAACTTTATTTCCAGTCTCATCTCGTCAAAACAGAAGGATGGGAAGCTTTCAAGTCTTGCATCAAAACAGAAATGAGAAACTAAGTGAAAGATTTGAATTACACTTAGTAAAAAATAATTTTCTACTAATTTAAGGGTCATTGTACAAGTAAGCTTCCAAGTTCAAGCACACTTTACATATACGTATTTAAAGATGATAATGTAAAAAATATTTTATGCATTTCAGTATTTCTCTGTATGTAGTTACTGTGATAAGAATGCATTTTGCTGCTTTAGAAAAGTAATTTGCGTTTTATAATGTATACTTATATATTCATTACACATACTGTAAAAGATACAGTGATCAACCAAATGTGAGCAATCAAGAACCAAATCAGATTGGCAACCGTTTAATTCATATCATTTCAACTAACTTTCAGGCGATGCTAGCTGCTTTATATATTAATTATTCCTTTCTTATATTTTGATGTATATGCATGTGTATTAGTTACTTCTGTGAGTGAACAGAAAAATCTAAGCTAGAACTGTTGCATTTCGTAAATTCTCATGGTGCATCATATCAGTGAACCTCATTAGAGAATTATAGAAAAACCTCATCTGAGATAGTAAAATTATTACCCTTTCTTGAGAAAAAAATATAAATTTATTTATAAATAGTCTTTAACCAGTTCACTGTTCTGAAAATCGCAAACGTTTGGTGCCATTTTTCTCTACCAAAAATAAACGTTTTGTGTCTAAAACTGGCCTCAGAGTATTTCTTTCCCCCTTTCACTAACTGTGAAAACCTATTTAGAAGTTCTATTCAAATCAGATTGAACCACATACCTGTCACACTGAAGGACGCTGGTGTATCCCTTAGAGCAGATATTTTCCCCTTTGACCTCACTTCTTGCACCCAACCACAAATATATTGCAATCTGTTACAATGTAAATGTAATTTTTAATTGTAAAGTAAAAGCTTTATTTAAAGTAAAAATAAGTACATTAGCTAGTATGGCCTTTTTGAAATATCCTTGAATTTTATTTTATTATTTTCTTGATGCTCTGTAAAAAAATAGCGATCGAATTATTTCCCCTATATTTTTATATATTTAATTTAAAAAATTATTTACTTTATGTGAAAAAAATCTTTCTCTTTAGCTTAGACATTTAAGGTTCTTATTAGAATTCCCGTGTTAAGAGTTGGCATACATAGTAGGGCCTATTAAACTATACATATTTTTTGCTGCCTTTGAATTAAATTTATTTGATGGAATTATTCTAACTTAATTAACTAATCCCTCAAGGCTAGTTCAAAATGACATTAAAAGTTGCAAGTGTTCAAATTTAATATCGCAGTCAATTTTCCTTGTATGAGAGTCAAATTTATAATCTTTTTGCATAAAAAGTATAGAAATTTTCCAAATATAAGTATAGAAAGCGAGAGATCACATTAAAAGTTAGATTTCATTATTTGTTGGGAAAAACAAACTACTTCTTATAATTTTATTTTTTCATAACGAGTATAAAATTTTCCCAAATTTAAGAATGGAAATGGGAGATTGCATTAAAAGTTAGATTTTGTTATTTGTAAAAAATATTGTTTTTTCTAAATTTCACATTGCCAAAACATGAACATTTAAAACACTTCTGTAATTGGAAGTGTATGACACCGACCAACGATTGCGAACATCAAGATAGCCTAATGACCCATAGCCTTACTCGTAAGGCTATGGGTATACGTTTGGTATGGCTGACTGCAGTAAAAAAGGGTAGTTCAGAAATAGATGTTATAGCAGTCCTATATAAAATTTCAAGCTTCATTGTCTAATCGTTTTTGAGTTATCTGAAATACATACACTCACGTTTGTGAAAATTGCAACACCAAGAAGGAATCGTCATAATTGAATGCAATTTAATACACAGTTGAGTGGTAGTGGTACAAATAAATGATTAAATGTTCAAAGCAAACAAACAAGAACAAGAGATCAGAATCAGTATTTTGTGTGGCCACCACGCGCCGCAATAAGTGCTGCTACACGACGTGGCATGGAGTCAAACAAAGTTTGAATGTCTGACTGAGGAAGAGCATTCCATATCGTTTGTACGCGTACCCAAAGTTCGTCTGCAGACGCAACAGGACGAGGATCACGAGCAAGACGCCGACCAATGACATCCCACACATGTTCAATTGGCGACATATCCGGGGAACACGCAGGCCAAGGAAGAAGCTGTACCTGCTGCGCTGCAAAGAAGGATTTAACAATCCGAGCAGTATGAGGGCGGGCATTGTCCTGTTGAAATACAGCGCCTGGCAAGCTTTGAAGGAAGGGAACAGCTTCGGGCTGTAGAACTTCACGGATATACCGGTTGCTGTTCAGATTGCCCACAATTCGTAGCAATTGAGATCGTCTATGATATGCTATGGCGCCCCAGACCATAACTCCGGGTGTTCGTCCACTGTGGCGTTCGATAATGCACTCCGGAAGGTGGCGTTCACCGGCATAGCGTCTGACACGAATGCGGCCATCATGGTACCACAAATTAAAGCGGGATTCGTCAGAAAACACGACATGCTGCCAATCAGCACGCCAGTCTCTATGCTGATTGGCCCATTGTAGCCGCAGGCGGCGATGGTCGTGCGTTAGGGGGATCCTGTATAAAGGAGTCCGTGCGCGCAGTCCACACTGCAGCAGACGTCTACGAATTGATGAAGCACACAATGAAACACCTGTAGCTATTGACCACAGTGCTGCCAATTGTCTAGAGGAAGCTGTACGGTCCGTCCGCGCCATGCGGACCAGGTGTCTATCATCGCGAGCTGACGTCACATTTCGGGGTCCACTCCCGGATTTCCGAGTTGTCCGACACTCGTCCGTCCACTGCTTCCAAACGCGCATCACTGTGCTGCTGTTACGCTGCACACGAGAGGCTACTGCACGATACGACAATCCAGCTTCACGAAGGCCGATGATTCTCCCTCGTTCAAACTCTGTAAGTTGTTCAAATCTCGCTCTCTTTCGTCGACGAGGCATAAGTACAGATTGAGTTAACGTTTACCACTAGCAGATAACCACCGATAACCATACACGCCTCGCTACAGCCGTCTATTTATTCGGATCCATCAGCCGTTCAGAGGGCGCTGCTCAGCAGACGCATGCGCTACGGATTTGCAATTCTAATCATTTGCATATCATGCGCTACTTTGCATTTCCTGAAAATTTCAGCTCACTCGCGTAAGTCCTTCATGGTGTTGCAATTTTCACAAACGTGAGTGTATGTATGTATGTACAGACTTTACGAAAAAATCTCGTCTGAATCCATTTGAAATCCATTTTACAATGCATTTTGAAAAAAAGTCCTTTGTTCTGCCCTTACATACAGATGTCATTCAAAAAATTCGACCAAATGAATTCGGAGTGGTCAAAATGGATATTTTCTTTGAAATATTATACCTGAAATTCTTTGCGATTACAATACTTTCTTTGCTTCGTACAAGTGAATAGAAGTAGTAAAATAACGTGCAAAAGAATGAGCACTCAAAGTGAAATCGAAACTCTTCATTCAAAGAGTAAAACTAAGAAATTCCTGAAGAAATCAATATTAATATAGAATTTTTTTTATTTATATTACATTTATCATGAGGGTGTAGGTTAGTCTAATGACTATGACAGGGAATATGAGAGTTTGCCTGAGAGGAGAGGTGATTTCGTAGAGCATTTTTTAACCGAAACTGGCTTGTATTTACGATACACATGACAATAATAATACATATCTTTTGTTTACTGGGATGCATTGTTTGTATACTTTATTGAAACTCAAGAATATTTCGCTCCTTTGCAGAATTTATGGCAAAATATTTACTGGGTACCTTGGTACTATCACAACCACCTTGGTATTATCACACCACCATCACAACCACAATTTTTTAAAGAATAAAAAGAATGGTAATTTCAAATCGGAGTAATTTATTTATTTCATCTTATGCATGTTATTAGACATGTATTTTAATTTTAATTCGATATTTATCCCGGAAATCAGTTTATAAAATTCCTTACCAAATAGTTTTTTGTTTCGTCGTTGCATTTATTCAGCATATGTCCCGCATGTAATTATTCCAGTCTACAACAATCTTACCAGCCATTTCTAACTCTTCCAAGCAAAATTTAACATTCCTTAATTCGTTAATCCAGTAGTATATAAATCTGTCTTCTATAGGAAATGGCAGACGATTATTCTCAAACCAAAATAGTATATATTGTAGAAAATGTTTTGCGCAAATTATTATACATTCGGGAAAATATAATGTTTTGCGCAAAATATAATTATACATTTGGGAAGTAACTAAAAGAAACAATACAGCAATCGAAATTTCATGTATTACTGTTGTTTATTTTAAAATTCCCGAACGTTTAATGCTGTAGCTTCCTCAATTAATGATATTTAAAAAAATAGAAAGGAATCAAAATAAAATAAGCATATTAATGCTTAATGTACAAGTTTTGAAAAATGAAATGCAACTTTGAAAATTTTAATTCAACAATGTCATTTATAATTGGTGCAACATAGTCATAATGAAATTTAAAGCGAGTAATATTTCCATCCGTGTAGGTAAAGTGATAAAACAAAATGCATATATTAGGTATAACATTTTCAATGCAATTTATAGTTTAAAGAATAATATACATATCATATTCTCAGGGAATTGCTAGGAATTGAAAAGATAGCATTTAAAGCCTTCAAATCCCTTTGTTCGTTAATAGAAGGGAGAAAGCTGTTGTGGATCTCGCAAGTGTTGAGGGGTATCCACTCCACGAAAGTGATCTCCCTATCCTTTACTTTCCTGAAACAGCCCGGCTGAGAAGATAAGTGTGACTAAATAACCCATCAATCTCCCCTTTTCATTTTCGACTCATTCTGGGGGCTGGAAAAAGACACTGCGATGTATGTCTCAGGTGTTATGGTCTAACCCAAATTTCAGCCCAATGAGAGTTTGCCATTATTAACGGATAACGATGCATTTTCTGTGAACGTATCTTTCTCGGGGCAAATGGTGAACTGGTTAACATTTTTAACACGAAAAGATTTTTTTACATGCTTTTTAGTTCTGACTGTGAGAGGAAAATTTACTTTCCTCATTACTTTTAACTCTTTAAAATTCAGTTGTTGGAAAACAGTCCTTATAAAGTACATCATTGTTTGTTTTGAGAACATGAAGCTACACTAATGTAGTGAATGCTGGAAAGTATTATTGTAGACTTTGGAAATAGAAAAAAAGCTATGCAATTTTTACTTTATAATTAAAACATCAGAGATAATCTTTATCACTAGCAGGTGTTACTGTATATAATAAATATATTTAAATTTTCTTTTCATAACTTTTTGGGAGAGGGAACAGACAGCTGTTATTGAACATAGTAAATTTTTTTTTCTGATAATTTTTGAAGCAATAAATATTTTACTAAGCCATTTCTTATATATGTATATATTTCTTGGATGATGGTGATGATGACTGCCAGTGTTCTTAATATAAAACAGAATATCTGAAAACGTGTGAATGGAATGTAATGTAATATTTTGGTTCTGTTACTCATGCAGCAAAGATATATTCCAATATTTATAATTGGAGGTTTTTAGGTTATCAATGATAAATAATCAATTTTTCTGTATTTTAGAAATCTGAAATACTCTGCCAAAGAAACTGTGTCTAAAATGTATATGTTTTAATTTCTTCATTGCATGTACTGTTGCTGTTCATTTTATATTCATTATAAGAAACCTGAAGTGCCCCTATTTTTGTGCCTTTAGAATGTAGTGTGAAAAGCGCTTGTTTCAAAGTTTAATATAATAGAACTGAATAAAAAAATAGTATTCAAAGGTGTGCCTTTATCGAGTGTTGAATCATCTAGATTTTCAGTAGTAGCAGAGAATAGAAGATCAAAGTAAAAATATGTAAAGGATGATAGCAGCAATCAAAGGTAATTCTTATTGTTGTGGTGTAAAGAAGCTTGGTTTTGTAACAAATTTCTTAATCTTCTGAGTGCTAATTATGATCGAGTACTTGCATGAAATAAAAAGGACTTAACTATGCAGCTGGTTGAAGTTTTTTTTTAACATCTTTTCAGTCGTAGCAAAATGTTTCAAGAAAAAGCAGAATGAACGAAAAAAATTCATAAATTATTAACACAATTTATATTGCTATTACTTTAAATGTTGTATTTTACTTTAAATGATGCAGGTTTTTGGACACAGTAATTAACATTCATTTATAGATCTTTAGATGATATTAATTATTTTAATTTAGCTTCAAATAATTCTGTTTTTCAAACACCTTAAAATTTGCAGGATCGTATTTTTACATCCATTCTTTTAGGAACATAGTAAAAGTGGAAAACTTCATGACTTATGATTTATCTTTTTTCACTATATAGAAGAATAAATAAGTAAAAAATACACTGAGTTTGGTGAAACAACAGGCAAATGTGAAAGTACATTGAAAACAAAATGCACATCAGCAGACAGTTCATGAATGTAAATTACATGGAAAACATGGAGGGGGACTGTGAGAATGTTATTCAAGATCTCTACTTGTTTCCAGGTTCAGATGACCTTAAGTATAGTGACCGACTATATAGTAGAGTGCACACGATCAGTAGAGAAAATGAAGGAGGAGACAATGAATGCTTTAATTCAGTTTTAAGCACAATATGCACGGTGGACCATAATTCATAATATGGTTTGAGGAGACAGTAACATTTTTGATGGTATTACATGCAACGAATGTAAGTAAATGGAGATCTTAGAATAGAAGAGAAACACGTCAATGTGACAATCAAAATCGCTGAAACAACCTTGTATATGGCGTACATTTACTAAAACACTCGAGCGATTTCGAGGGTAGCTACAGGTCTCTCCTCATCAGGAGAACAAAATATCTAGAAAGGGAAAGAAACCTCAGTAACGGCCTTTTTATACCCTCGGGCAGAACCACGCGCGAGGACGCAACGCCTGTAGTAACTGCGTTTTCTCAAATCTTATCTTGGTGGTTCAGTGATTCATAAAGCTTTATACATTTTACATAATTTTTAATGAACTATATACAGAACGTATTCTTAGGCCGCCGCCTCCAACAGAAGCAAACTTTCTTCTCTACATTAACATGGGCAACAGCGCCCTCTAGCGTTTTTCTACCTTCAAATTATTCAACACTCCCCACCTGAACTCGGTGGAGAGTTCATCTTTCAGTAATATACACTCACGTTTGTGAAAATTGCAACACCATGAAGGACTTACGCGAGTGAGCTGAAATTTTCAGGAAATGCAAAGTAGCGCATGATATGCAAATGATTAGAATTGCAAATACGTAGCGCATGCGTATGCTGAGCAGCGCCCTCTGAACGGCTGATGGATCCGAATAAATAGACGGCTGTAGCGAGGCGTGTATGGTTATCGGTGGTTATCTGCTAGTGGTAAACGTTAACTCAATCTGTACTTATGCCTCGTCGACGAAAGAGAGCGAGATTTGAACAACTTACAGAGTTTGAACGAGGGAGAATCATCGGCCTTCGTGAAGCTGGATTGTCGTATCG
>KK113458.1:0-14351 GCA_000611955.2 Stegodyphus mimosarum
ACCAATAGCGGTTAAGCTGAAACTCAGCAGGGGGTACAGCGAGTACGTTTTAGGTACATGCATGCCGATCAGACCTGTTTTTCACCGGCAGCGACATCTGACGGGCCACAAACTGTTGCCGACTCTCGGAGTATAGAATAGGCATCCTGGACACGAGCGCTCCTATAACCCAAAAGAAGAGGCCTCATCTTTCCACAAACGAGGGCAGCCAGCGACCCAGCCGCACCCAAACAATAAATAAAAAACTAATTTAAAAATAAGGCAGCCCATCTAACACAAAACCACAAACAAAAACAGCAAACACAAAATCACAACACAGATATAACCCATATAAATACAGAAATCAGTTTTAACAGAAGATTGCAACAAGCTCTCTACTTTCATTAATAAACTTCATTAGAGCAATAGTCTATGATTTAAAAACTTACCAATTAATGGTATTTACCTTAAAATCAGTAATGTTAAAAATCTGTCTAATGGGGGGCTGTTAAACCACAGTCAACCACCACCATCAACCTGGCAACTATTACATAGTTTATTTGAAATAGAACGGAAACCTACCATGTCCAGTTAAACCTGATTAACATCAATATTGCTCACACATTTCATCCTATTTGTGATTTTACAGAAGTGTTTCAATGACGAAAATATTCCTGTTTTGTAAATAAGAAATTAAAAACATAAGTAGGTAGTAAATGAGAGTTTCAAGCCACAGGGATCAGAAGGATCCCAGAGGGTGGAGCTTACTGAGGCGCTCCCAGACGACGGGGCTGCTTGGGGGGGAATCTTACGGGGAGTACATGCTGGTTGCTACGTCACCAACTACGGACGCGCTGCATCCTGTTCGTGACGTCATCACGCATTATCACCTCCGATTATCTTGCTATTGCTCGGTCAGCCACATGTTTCATCCTGTTTGTGTTGTAATCCGGTTTCATGTCCGCGCTTATCTATTGACGCAAATCTGCAACATAACAGAAGTTTCTAGTGCATTCTACTTAGTTCCATTTCTGTCTGTGTTATTTGCTTCACTCCTGCTTTCGCTCTTCCTGCTTGAACCAAGACGATTGAACTTCGAGGCAGTCACTCTTACCATACTCACTATGATTGAAAAATTTGACGATCAGTTAATACTGTACTATTTTAGATATTCACAACAAAGAAACAGCAGATTCCATCTCTATGGAATTGTGCGCTTATCCCTTCCAGCCTTTAAACCTGAATATTTACGGACGGCAATACGTTCCAGCTCGACTTTGCTGCTCCTTCGGGGATGATGATGGACTCACCTACTGTTTTTAAAGGACGTCGGTCGCCGTCCATCCCTGGACTCCTACGCTGCATCAAATTAAAAATGAAGTTGAAATACTCAACCACGAAAAATATAATTACGTTCTGCTCAACAAATACCCTGACGAAGAAGCCAAGATCTGCGCGCACAAAGACGCTGAAAGCGCGCTAGACCCTTCGTGCAGCATTCCCACACTGAATTACGGTTCGACGCGAGAGATACATTTTAGGAGGGAAAATTATATGACTCACATTCAGAGTCTGGAACATGGATCGCTTCTAGTGATGAAACCCCCTTCGAATGTAGTCTGGAAACACAGTATCCCAGCCCAGCCTGAAGTGAGGACTACTCGAATAAGTCTGACGTTCAGAAAAATTTTACTTCCGCAACTGAAGCGTTCGTGTGATAAAATGGACTTTAATTACTACGGTGGTATAATTAATTCCGTAACCCAAAATCCGTGTATGATTAAAAAAATTTTTCCATGCAAGAAAGCACGTTTAGAAGATGAGATACGCCAGGATGACCGGCTGAGTCGGCATGCCAATTCATGTTTATCATCAAAAATGTTTCGCTGTGCTTCAAATGACGCAACTTTGCTGAAGCTTGATTCTTTGCCAAAGAATATGTTTCATCTCGGAGGGGATATTTTTGTGACTCGTGTTTCTTAGGTTTGACTCGTGTTCACGTGCGGAAATATGTGACTGATGAGAATGATCTGTTACATCCTACCAAAGATGGAGTTTCGCTGTCTCCACTAGTATGGAAAGAATTTTGCGCTCAAGCAAATACATTTGCTTTCTTTGAAAGCTCTGTCAGTGTTTCGATTGTAAAGAAAGATGTGTGTGTTTCGAAACAAAATGTCAACTGTGAAAAACTTATATCACTACAAAGATTGTTTCAAAGAAAAGGTTTCAGACTGGAATTCGTACCGAAACATGTTCTGTTAAGGAAAGACCATTTACTTAACTCAAAATATAGCGAAATATGTGCCATCATGAATGAAACTCTTAACTATTTCGTGAGAAAGCAGTTGGTTGGTGATATATATTTTGAACGTGAATATGCTAGTGATCCTCACCATCCAAATGAATTTCATGAACTGCAGGACTCTTTGTGTAAGTGTATTGAAAACTTCATATTTACATAAAAGGTTAGAATTATGTGTTCAGAAGGAAATGGTTACAATTTTTCGCTTCGAAATGTATTTCGTATCTCACACATGCTCGAGTCAGAAAATAACTTAGAGTCGAATTAGAAAAGCATATGGATATTTTCTGAAATTCTATGCATTTACTTTAAAACACTTACATGAGTACCTTCATTAAAACCTTCAATACTGTTTTCATTACATCACAATTAAATTTTGAAGCTCAAGTTGTAAGGTTTTAGTTTAAACTAACAAAGTTTTATGTTAATTTTTTCTTTCCTCTAAGTTCTTATTTCAACTTCCCGTTAGATTGAGCGCGCATTTCAGCTTTATGCTATTTGAAGTGGAGCCAAGTTGGTATTTAAAGGTTAGCGAGGAACTTCTCAGTCTGAGAGAGCTTTTAGTCTCAGATCACTGCGGCTCTGTTCGACGTCCACCTGACTAGCTAGTATTTAAATTCTAAGCCTTAGCGCTGTTACGCTATTACTTATTGAAATAATCTAAGTGCGTTAGTATTAGCTAAATCTTGCTACGCACCATTGATCGTTTAGCATAGAGCCCAACCTCGCGTTCATAGCTCTGTGAGCAAATTAATTTAAATTTGATTGTTCAGTTTAGACCCAAGTGCGGTCATTATTTTCTGTTATCCCTCCCGAGTTGGGAAGTAGCTGTAAATAATAGTGGTTTAATAAAAGAGGATTTTAAATCCTTCTTACGTGCAGTTATTCTACTACTTAACCACGGTATTCTACCACAGAACATAGCTGCATTCAGCTCCCTGTTCAAGATCAGGACTTTAACTACTTCATGAATATGTTCGCCAAAAGTATGCATAGAATACTCAGTCCTGACAAAGTCTTAAAAGTAACTAATATCCTCATATTTTCAGAAACATGGTTTGAGAAAAAATTTCTGTTCCGTAACATCTTGAACACTTAGAAATTATTATTCGTTTTTATGTTTTTTATGACTGCAAGTCACTGAATTCTCGTATGTTTTCTTTAAGCCACATATTTACATTATATTTTATTTACTTCGAATCACATTTCATAGTCATTGTTAGTTGATTTAATAAATTTGTTGACTGTTTCGAAGATTCAGCTTCCGTAACATAACAATTTAAAATGAGAAGTTTAGCAAAATAATTTAAATATGTACTTCGTTGTACGATTGGTTAATTTTCAAATCGTTGTTTATTTATAACATTTGATTTCTAGTAAAGTACTGAAATGATTATTAACTTTCCGTTTTTCCAAAGAATTTCGCAGCCACATATATTCAGTACAGAAAATTTTCCAGACTTAACCACTATTATTACCATAATAGAAAATATTCAAAATTTTCCTGAAAATTTATATATAGGTTTCTTCACAAACATGTACATGAATACTCACATTTAATTCTTTAATGCATATTTTCCTATATCAGAAATAAAATTTCGATAGAAAATTTTTAAATAATGTCCTGTTACACAAATTTAACATATTTGTGAGGTCATTGTCTTTTCGCAAACGTTTTGAAACTGCGCTCTCAGTAGTCTTTTACACTTCGAAACTATTCTAACTTTGCTATTGGTATATGCCAATGAATTCTCGATACATTTTTGGTTTATATTCAGCTTATGAGTTATTCAAATACTTAAAATTATATTTGTAGATCGTTTATGTTGACAACTGTGATAGAATTCTTAGATGTTTTTGAAAAATATACTTATTTTATTCACGCGAATGAAACTGATGTTTTCTTAAAATTTCATTATTCAGAGTATTAGTCAGTTATGATAGAATGCCGGATTTGTTCTCATTTTTCAACATACATATGAACTGCAGTTATCCAAATGTTTCACGTAATTAAAATTTTTTCTATCAGCAGTAACAACACGAATGGAATAAATGCAGATTATGCAGACATAAGATAAAAATTCACAACTTTGACCGAATGAACTGTGTCAAGGCTTTAGTCTACGATGTCTACTTATTTATTGATAAAACTTTGCCAAATGCTATCTATGCTATAGCATTTATTTTTCTGTGCATTTTGATATGTCACTTGCCATATATTACGAATAGACTTTAACATACTGGACCTCAACGAAATGCTATGTGAATGACTCTAACGTCACTGCCTGCGTGCAGAATTATAGATCTGACTCTCGGTACATACTTTTATTTTTTTGTAAATTCATATTTTTTTAGATTCTCACTCCAGAATGTACTGTTATTTGTCAGAACTGTGCTGTCTCGCAGTCTCACAATCAAAGCCTCGCTTCCAAACACCACGCACCAGGAAAACTCTACTGGCAGGTGCTCCACAGGGCAATTGTTTCAAAGAGCCGGAACACGTCATACAAATAGTCACGTATGATATTCGCGGCATGTCAGCGATACTTGGACTGAGCGAATTTAGAAACAAAGGAGACCTTAATGCAGAAGACGCTCGTGGACTCAAAATTTAAAAGCAAAATTTCGCTTTGTCTGACTCTTAAATAATGTCGGCTCCAAGGTTAGTAGAATCAACTCTAAGGATCTTTCACTTTAAGGACGTTGGGTCGGCTCTATACATTTTGCCGTCCGGTGAAAGCTTTACGTTTCCTAAATTCTGCCGTCTAGTGCCTTCCTAAATTCTAAAAAATTTGCCGCCCTGAATTATCAGCGCCTGATGCAGACGGGCGCCGGCCCTGCTTTTATGCCACTCTTTACTTCCAATAAATTAGTTTTTAAAAAATCAGTTTTTAAAATTATTTACAGCAGTTTGCTTTAAGTAAGTTTTATGATTTTTAGATGAAATGAAAATATGTCATTCTTCGTTTCTGTGACCAGTGCTGCTACGAAGCTTTTCAATAAATGAATGTAATTTTCACCAAGATGAAGTAACAGTATTAAATAACTAGTTCTATTGTAAAAGCATCTTTAAACATGACAGTGCGGAAAATCAGACCCCTCCTTTTTTTTAAGTTATTCTTAATTTGACTGTAAATTTCTCTGCTTCTAATTACAACTCAGCTCCGTCTACGTATGTCCTATTAACTTTCAAGCGTGATTAAAGCAATGTAGAACACTCTTTGCGAGTTGAAACGAATAACCTAACCTCTCTGTTAATGGTCTTAGTACACTGTGTTTAAACTTCTCCTTTTAATTTCTTTAATGAATGCAATATCGAAATTTCCGTGATTGAAACAAACGAAGCGCATCGTTTTAATAATAAATAATACAACTTTTTTTAATGAGTCGTTAGGAATGCCTTCAGAGTGTTTCCAAAGTATTGGCCTGTTATATCACATTACATTTCGCCGTTTGACCTGGCTATTTATCATCTAGGGGCCATGACAAATATTTCTATTTCACAGCACGTAAGATCTTTAATTTATCTTCCATTTCACTTGATAACAAATTGTTTCCAGAGGGTTTTCATCTGAGATAGTACAACACGTTTTTCTTTCAAATTATTAATAATGTATTTATTTGCTACAAATTTTTTAAAAAAGCATTTAAATTATAACTTATTTAGTTGATAGCCTTAAGGTTGTTCATAATACAGGGTGTTTATAAAGTCCCGGACCCATTTCGATGTTTAATAACTCATAAAATAATGAAGATATAAACAAACTTATGGCATTTATTGATAGAATAACTTATATATTTTCCTTTTCAGGTTTGAATATCTTTACTTTTGTAAATATCGTCTGCGCGTGTGGTTAATTTCAGATAATTTCATTTTCCACTCTAAATGTCTGTACTTTTCTAAATATCGTCTGCTTATTAATTGCAGTTTTCTCTCTTTTGTTTTTGGCAACTATTGCCTATTATTATAGGCCTAGGAGGATGGCCTTTGCAACAGATATGCTAAGGAGGATAGAAGATGATGCTGAATTTCTGAAGCGCATAACGTTCTCCGATGAAGCATTCTTTTATCTTTCTGGCATTGTTAATCGCCATAATATGCGCATATGGAGATCTGAAAACCCCCCATGAATACCGTGAGGCACAAAGGGATTCCCCAAAGGTTAATGTGTGGTGTGGGCTAATGCACGACCGAGTCATTGGGCCTTTCTTTTTTACAGAAAAAACGGTCTCATCAGTCGTATACTTAGACATGTTGGAAAACTCCGTATTTCCACAACTAGAAGAGCTTCATCCACATGTCTTTTTGCAACAAGATGGTGCACCACCTCATTGGGGTACCACTGTTCGTAGTTTTTTGAATGACCATTTTACAGGAAGATGGATTGGCCGAGGAGGTCCAATTCCTTGGCCACCCAGATCACCTAACGCTGCTGGACTTTTTCCTTTGGGGATTTGTAAAGAACAACGTTTACATGAGGAGAGTGTCGAACATTGATGACCTAAAAGCCAGAATTACAACCGCGATAGCCTCTGTGGATGCCGACATGCTTGCCAGTACCTGGCGTGAAATTGAATATCGACTTGATATTCTCCGTACGACGAAGGGGCACACGTGGAAGTTCATTGACAAGGGTCATGAAACTTTTTGAGTCTATCTAACCATTTATGTTATTAATTTTAATCTATCTTTATTTTATGAGTTATTAAACATCAAAATGGGTCCGGGACTTTATAAACACCCTGTATTATCGTAATTTGTATAAGATTTGTATAAGATGTCTCTATCATCGTACATTAAATAGCTGGTATAGGTTCTGATTTTGTGTCTGTATACGTATCTGTAAATAACTTCATCAAAGGAACATCAAAAAACATCAATCATTACAATGACTAATTTTCTGAACCCTTAACAAATTTTAAGAGCTATTTTTAACACTGTAACTTTTTTCACGTTTTTAATCTATGTACTCAAGTGTTGTTATTCGTTCTTGTCTTTCATTTTTCAAGGATAAGGACTGATCTCTGATAGTATATTCCTAATGTAAGAACTTGCAAACTATTTTGGCTCTCCTGTCATTAGGTTCCCAAAATTAGATGTCTGTTGAAGGAAATATTGAGTATGCCTTCCCTTATAACTCTGTCTTGCTTCGCTAATCCTTTTCTGCCACCCTGCTCTCCCGACCTTTTTTAAGGAGGGATATGTAAGATATAAAAATAGTATATCAATACTAACAATAGTATGTAAGGTATAGCATAGCTACTGTAGCCAACTTTCGAATACATGTAATTCAAACTTAAATTCCTTGAAATTATTTTTCAGAAATTTGATATTCAAGAGCATTATCTTCTGTTTGCTGTGTTAGTATATTTCATATTTTCACACATCCCAGTTTTCGGTTTAGTATATAAAGTGCTTGTTAATTTACGTGTCCTCGGTTCTAAAACTTTTATGGAAGTGTCTAGCGACTATTCTCAGGTCTTCCTACAATTAGAAAAAATATAAGTTCAAAGAAAGATCAAAATACCCTTTTATCCACTTAAAGAAACACTCAGACGGTCCCTTCTCGAGCTTACAAGAAAGCCTCCACTTGGGCTTTAACTTACGATAGAAGATAAGAAACAAAACCGATTCTAACTAGCTAAACTTTAGCCGAAGCTGTACTAAGATATCTAACCCAGTTGGTCCGTAATTAAACCTCACCGGCGAATACTAATAGGCCCTTAAGGCTACGGCCGTACATAATAAGCATAATGAAGCTGCCCTAAGGCACACACGCTCTTACTGAGAACATCTGAGCACTTCGACGGAAGTAATTGAACTTCCCATTAAATACTGGTTCTACTTTATTTGCATAAAACGCTATACTGAAATCTCGTTCTGGGAGGGAGCTGCAGGTGGGAAACAAGGATTCAAAGGAAAGGGTTTCAAAATTAAAAATAACTGTTAGAAAATTAAAGTAATCCCTACAAGTATTTAGTAAACGCTTTTATTCGGCAGGTTATAAATACAGTCCATTTAAGGTATGTGACATATTAATGTCAGTTTTGAGAGTCATATTGCATTATTACCTTATCTAGTTAATAAATTTATACGAGTTCCAAAGAAGATTTATAAAGAGCTTGTCATAGCCATTTTGTTCATATTAGCAGTCAGATGAAGGTTATTGACATATTTTGAATTGAAATAATATACAGGCATAATAATATGCACCATTAAAACCTACCACGGAGATTTTTAGTACCGTCAAATGATACTTTATTGAAAAATTAATTCCTGAAGCATACAAGAAACCTAGTCACATAAAATTTGGAGCAGTATTTTCTCAGTTTGTTGAAATATATAATCTTTTCTCCAATGTGGTATAGGTCCTTAAGAAGAGTTACCAAAATATAAACAACCCTCATCTCAGTTGTATTCGAAGTCGTAGACGAATTTGGAACCTCACCTATCGTGGAATGCAATCGCCATATATTTACGCGCCATACAAATATTACCCCTCCCCTCCGCTACAAATTCTGATTTTTCATTCTGCAGGTAAAAAGACTGCAGTTGATGCACAATAAAAGGTTTATTTATCGTGCGTTGCAAGTGCTATGTAAACCGTGTTTGTTGTAAATTAAGTTATTATGGCATTTTTACGGAATGTTTTAAATAACATATGCACTTTGCCAAGTCTTTTAGGGTCAAGGGTATTAGGAAACAATCGTACTGATAAAATTAATCGGTTGTCTGTAAGTAATATCGTTTGTTTTTAATCTGTGTTTCTAATTTTTTTTATTGATGAAACTTTGATGCAGCTTCTGCGAGTAGCTGAATCAGAAATGAATATTATATTAATTTTATTAAATATGAATTTTAAGTTTTATGCAGAGTTCTAATGATAAATATGGCCTGTAGTTAATTTATCGAAATCCCAACATCCTAACAAATTATTTTAAATTTCTGTAGTGATTTTTAACTTGTGTCACAAATGTTTTCCTGTAACAGTGTCTAGAGGTCACAAAACTGAATAAATATTTTTCGAATTATTTTCGAGTAAAAGTTTACAATTGGGTGCCCCTTGTGTTTTGGCGATTCTGTTTTGACGCCAAGATCGGCGCCAATAAGACACAATTTCAAGATGGCCACTACACAAAACCAAAACATGAAGTCAAAGAATTTCACAAACTCCTTGTCCATGTACACATCGACCTATTTTCACTTAAAAAAACATTAGAGAATTGCACAAACTAGTCATTGCACATTTTGACTTTGTTCATGTGCACATCGATTTATTTTCAATTAAATAAATCAGGAAGCTAAAACCATGTTAAAACTCTCATGGTAACCAGAAATGGGGTTTCATCGCCAAAACTGAACAAAATTTTTCGCCAAAAAACAAGGGGCACCCAATTCTGCACTAGAGCCATAATGGCTATTATTCTAATTTTTTTTTTTAACTGCTATAAAATGCTTGCTGCTTAATCGTTACATAATACATTTATATGTATTCAGAAAATTCAGTGTTATCAAACAGACAAACAATTGAAAAACCATTTTGTTTAGCTGCCATATTTAAAAGTTGTGTTGCTATTCAGTCCTTTGCATGACATGTGAGCATATCCGAATGAGATCTCATCATATATTTCTTCATCATTACCCTTGTCTTCTGGCACATCTTGAGAGTTTCCACAAATTTGCTTTGGATGGAAGCTGGCTTTTTTAAAACAATTTGAAATCGTTTGCAAAGTTACTTCATCCTATGCATTTTATTTTAAATGCATAGGATGAAGTAACTTGTCATCTGATGCCGAAATCGGTGTAACAATTTTCCTCCAAGAACAATTTGTTTCAGTCATATCAATATCATTAATAATATTTTGAACCACTTTTTCCCTGTAATGACTCTTGAATGCTTTTATAACATCCTGATCTAATGGCTGAAGAGTGGAAGTTTTATTAGGAGGTAGGAAAACTAATTTTGTGATCTTCAATGAACGATCAGTTGGATGGGCAGCGCAGTTGTGTAAGAAAAGTACCGTATTTTCTTCCTCAAGTTCTTTATCCCACTTCACGTGAAAAATCACTAAAAATATTGCTTGTCATTGACATTTTTATTGTTGTAATAAGTCACAGGTAAATGCTTGATACCGTTCAGACAATGAGGGGTTTTGCTTGCACTGATGGCTAATTGAGTCTTTTTAACTGTTTTGTCCATATTGCACATTAATAACACATTCTTTCTTTTTTTTTTTTTTTCTTTTTCTGCAGCCAGCTGATGACCTACTTTTAAACATTAAAGTGTGCTGAAGTAGGGCTTGATAATAAAGACCAGTCTCATCAGTGTTAAAAATTTAATATGGTTTGTATTCTTGCAAAAGTCCGGCTAAATTATTTTCTATAGAAATATGGGGTACATTGGAGTCTGCATCTTGTTTCTCTCCATGTAACTTTCTGAAAATGACATTGTTTCTTTCCATCTTGAGCCATCCAGCGGTAGGGACAAACTCCTCTCCCAGCATTTTTACAAATTCTGTTGACTTTTAATATGGAATTTTTTGCGACCTATTGACATTCTTGTTCCTGGTATTTCAAAACCACTCCAAGTGGGCAGTTTCTGCATCAGTAGACTTTCTACTTTGATTCTGCTTACATGAGACATTTACACTTGCCATCAGTTCATCTGAAATTGCATTCCTTTCTTTTCACCAAGATACATAAAGCAGATTGTGAAATCCAAAGCTGTGCAGAAGTTTCACGTTGGGTACATTTTGATAAAGCATCATATTGCTTCAACAATTGTTCTTTCTCATTTAAGCAAAAGTCCTTGCATTTGCATATTTTGAGGCACAACCAAACAACAAAGCACGATGTAGATGGGTGAACTGAATGAAGAGCAAAGAAAGAAAATTTCAGTTAATCTATATTTAAGCATACCCCTTGGATTATCTCCAAGTTATTGTTTTATTTATGGTAACGTGAGTAGTTGAATGTTATGACGTGGTTGGTTGTGTGATTGCGGTGAATTTGACTGATGGGAACGTATTTGTAAGGGCTTATTTATGTTTAGGAAGTACGTTGCTTATTTTGCGCTTTACACCATAAAATGTCTGCTGGTGGTACGATTAACATGAAGTTTCTGTGCACTTTAGAATGATTGCGAAAGAAAATGTTGATTGACTGGTGTGTAAATGAAGATTTAAATGGCTTTATTCACCTCTTGGTAAATTACGCCATGAGATTTAAGGATTTAGAAACTAGAGCTCATATCAACACTGTGGAAGGTATGTGGGATGTAATAAAAAAGGGATTTTTGAAAGAAATGCCATCGACAGTCCAGCAATATAGAGAATATTTTTCATCTTTACTTTTCTGAATATATGTTGTGATGGCAGTATTCAGATTCTAGTTTAGATAATTTTAAATACTTTTTGGATGCTGTTAAGGAGTTCTGTGTGTCTCACATACCGAAGAAACAGAAATTTTTAAATTAAGTAAGTTGATAACCTTTTTGTATTGCATAGATTACATAGCATGTATTTCCATTCTTAAGTTATTTCCTTGTTTGATTTAAAATGTAGTTTATTGAGATTATATATTTTTTGTTTTAGTTATGTTTTGGACGCCATTTTACTGGGAAGATTGTTGGACATAAACAGGAATGGCGCCAAAAAACTGCCAATTTTTGCCAAGGGGTACCTTGAAATATATTTTTACCATAATGTTTTATACAGGTTCTCCCTCACATCCTTTTTTTTTATATTTTCCCTTCCCTCAACTGGTCTGAGCCAGTTCTGACAAATCTCTTGTGGCCCACCCCTACCCATAATTGGTCCAGATAAGAAAATGTTGGGATGCAGCTCCATATGTAAAAATGAATCATCCTTGAATAAAATCACTGACCTTGAAATATAACAGTTTGGGGGGAGGGTCGTTGACAGTTTTAGATAAGAAAATTCTAGCATTTGCTACTTCACGTTCAGAAGTGAATTGGCTTTGAACAAAATTGTTAAACTTGAAACAAAAACTTGGGGATTAGACTTTACAGTTTTAAAAGCAATTTGATTTTTATAAGCTGTTGCATTGAATTTTAAGCAATTGTTTTATAATGATACTGTAATCAGTTGAATTTGTTCTGTGCGTTTGATTTTAATAAGTGGTATCCACTGTAGACTGATATAAGTAATAAAATAAATATTGAAATGGGTTGGAATGCGCTTTAGCCCACTGCTTGGCGACGATTGTTTTTGAATGAGCAATAAACGTGCCAACATGGCTGACTGTTTGTACGTTGCCTACATTGTGCAATTCGCTGAAGTTTTTTTTAAGTTTAAAAGGAACGCTGTGCTCATGGCATTTTCTTGTAATTTATTTTCGTTATTTTAGCTTATTTTGTTAATTTGTGTATGTTGCCTACATTGTGCAATTCGCAGATGTTTTTTTTAAGTTAAAACGGAACAGTGTGTACATGGTATCGTTTGTAATTTTGATGCCCTTTTAAAAAAATTCCTTCTTTCTTCGATGCCATTTTGGTTACGTTTTCGCGGAGCGTGTCGGGAAGGTTATGTAATGGCATAAAATGTGTAAGTATTACAACATAAAATGTAAATAATTAATTTAAACCTAACGGACAAATATTTTAATGATCATAATGTTCGTTTTGCATATTATTTTATTATCTTTTTGTGGCAATAGTTTTCATACTAATTTATGCTTTAGAATTCTATGTTTTGTTTACAATAGGTTTTCGCGTAGCGTGTCGGGAAGGTTGCAATTGCAAAGATGTTTTGCAGAAACGCGCCGAATTGGCGATTTTCAAAACATCGCCAAGCAGTGGGCTAAAGCGCATTTTCACCTTGAAATGTTTATGATGAATTTTCTGTGATAAAAAGAAACAAAATTAGGATATTAAAAAAGAGGCTTGAAAATTGATGTAATAATCTTTCTATTGTTTGCTGTTTATTATTTTCAAAGTTAATTATTATGATTGAACTATAAAAATTTATTAAACTTTTTTTGAATATAAAAGTATGAACATTTTGTATATTATTTTCTTTGTATGAAATGCTATAATTAAAAATTGCTGCCAAAATTATAGTGTTATGATTTAAAACTGTCAGATTTATTGACTACAAAAGAGAGCAATATACACTATATTTAGGGGTATGCATTTACCCACTTGCCTCAGATGAAAAAGTATTTAGGCATGGGCCGTGATCAGAGATATCAAAATGTTTATCACATAAAAGTATCTGAAGTTAGAGCATTTGTCCTCATTCTCTATTTTTGTGTATTTCACGAATTGTTGCATGTAGATATACTAGATGTATGAGCCACTGATAATATATCATGCATTTATAAATAACAGTTAACAAAGTAGATCATTATTTCTTACAGATCTGATGTAAATGCTTGTACTATTATTAGTAGCATTCATTTTAGTTAAAACAAGAAAACTGTTAATTCAATTTCCTGTGATGAATTCTAAATTGGAGTTTCAGTAAAAGGAGATTAATTTTTATATTTTTTAAAACTGTATGTTTTCCATTTCACATTTTTATCTTTCGAGTTTTTTCTGCTCTGAATTCTTATTTTAACTTTGATTGGTTTAGATATTATGTTAATGCACAGTTGCAATTATTAATATTGTTGAGTAATTAATTGCCTTGCTTTGATTCCATTTTAATTTTAACTTTAGATGCTTTAAGTCTATGTTATAGATATATAATCTGTAGAGACAGTAGGTATTTTTGAAGCAGGAATCATGAAAAATTAGCAATGCCTTCATCGGGATTCGAACCTTGGACCACTGTGATACGCGTTCAACGTGCTGACCACTACACGGCATGCAAAGAAGGCGGGAGAAACACCTTATAGCTGAACATAAAAAAACTTACTAATCAGAAAAATGAGCATCAAATTTGAAGGGCTTCTTGTGGGCACATGTGTGGGTCACCACATAAATACATTTTACTGATGTCATTGTTGCTGCATAGATATTTTGGCAACTTAGTGCTTTGCCTTGTGAATACTTTTTGGGGATGTATGCAGATAATCTGAAAGAACCAAAATTTGCTCTAATCCTGC
>KK113458.1:14367-46334 GCA_000611955.2 Stegodyphus mimosarum
TCAGAAATGATATATTCCTGTCATATAAGATATAACATTTTGCAAATAGCATCAAGGTAAAGTAAGATTTTGGATATGGTATATTCTCAGTAGGATTGACAAGTTTCTTCTATGTCGGAGAAAATTGACCAGAAGGAATTGATTTTTTTTCCTTATGTAATATTAATGTTGTATTTATATTTTATTCACATATAATATGACTGTTTTGCTAATCGATTTAAATACTTTCATTAAATGGATAATTCAGCCTCATTCCTGCAGTTATTCTTTTTTTTTTAAAATATGTATGTGTACATATCACCAAAAAGTATGCATGTAATTTTTGCACTTTCAAACCTGTGAATTTGGATGTATTTTTGAACTTCCATTATAGTTCATAACAGTAATAAAAATAGAAAATTAACATTAAAATTATATGTAAAGTAATTATTACAAAATTGTACCTGTGACAACGCAGTGTAACATACTGTAAGAAAACAAAACTTTTTACTTTTGCATGTGATTGCTAAATTATTTAGTTACTTTGCATTTTAGAACAACAACAAATCATTTATTTTGAAATAAGTTAAAGTGTTATTTTCAAATTTATCACCTTCGCCAACTTTGCAGATTCATCATTGTTCATTTCTTCCCTTTTATTCTGGGCTTTTACTATTTCTTCCACTGGAAATCCAGTCCCGGCTTTAAGTCATTAGTGCTCTTTTTCTCAGGGGTATAAGCTTTTAGTACTCCTACAGTTTTTTTAGTGATTTGTAATTAATTTATCGTTTTTATAATGTATATGTTAAGCAAGAGGGGCTGCTCTTTTTTGATCGAAACTTGTATTAGATTTAAGCTGTAGAATAAATACAGATATTATGCCACTGTTATTTGAATTAAAGTTATCTTATTGTTTATTGAGTGTAAAAGTTTTCTTTTAAAAGTAATGTGACTAGCCCTTCGAAAGCTACTGAGTTTTCGTTGAGGTAAAATACATGTGATTTTATATTCTTTGCCCTTACTAGCCTTCCGATTATTTAAGAATTACTTTTTGAAAGCAAGCATCATAGTTTAAGATTTAATATGCATGCAGAGATGATGTTTTAGAGAATATTAAAAGCATTGTCTAGTTTATTTTAAATTATTGAAGCATTTTGAAAAAAATAAATGAAGCTTGAAACTTTTAAAAATGGTTGTGATATTTAAAATGAAATGCAAACTATTAAATTCTTTCAACTTGAAGAAGCTATAAATCTCTTTTTTTTTTTTGATCTTAAGACCTATGAGGAGTTTCTAAGGTCACTAATGCATCTTATATGCTAATATCAAGTTTGGCTAAATAATTGCATACTGTTAATAGTTAGATGTACTTGATATTTGCTGAAACATTAAGGAAGCCCAACTAATAATGTATAGTTTCTCCATGTGACATCAAATCATAGCAGGGGTGTATCATCCCAGTCACATTATAGCATTTGCAGCTCAAGTTGTTTCAGCTGGTGTTACTGCAAGGAATTTAGTAAGGTCTGCATATTCTATCACAAATTCTGAAACAGATTTATAGCCTTATGTGGTCTCTTTCAGATCTGAATATGTTCATCTATTTGAAACAGCTAAAAGTATGACTTTTATTCGCCTGTCATATAGTTGTACTTATCAGTAAGAAAAAGATGTTTCTGAAATGTTTCCTGTTTTTAAATAAACAGCATTCTTAGATGCTAGTCGTCCAGTTGTTACATCACCCATGGATGCCTACTAACTTTTGTTTGGAATTGACAAATTGATATATTACCAGTATACATTATCTCCTAATGTATGTCAAACTAAAAATGCTCATTACATATTTTATAGAATTCCCTACCTCTATGGCCCCTAGGGTCCAAACAATTAGTCCCCTAGGGTCCTATTATCCAAAAAAATTGCAAATAATGTTAACATTTTGTGTTGATTAAATGTACACCAAAACAAAATTTCTGGGACTTATAACAGTTATTTTTATCATTTGTGAATCATTTATAACTGTTTTTAGAGAGGCATGACAGCTAGAAGCTTCTGTTAAAGCTGTACCTGGTGATTTGACTTCTGTATTTAAGTGCATTGCCATATTGCTTATTGAACTAGATCTTGAGCAGATAGCTCTTATGTGCTTTACTAAATCTGATAAACCAGCTTAATTCATATTGCCAAGTTTATTTGGTCATGTTGATTTTTTTTTCTTTTTAAATCAACTGTCTTGTTAATTTAATATGTATGTGTATATGTTATGTGTGTATTTTGTATATATAGTTGGTCATCTGAAACGTTCTGTAGTTATGATAAATAAAAATTAAGCAACACTTAAAAAACTTTAACTGAATCACATATGCACCATTTTATTGTATGACTCAACTATCTCTTAGGCAGCTGGAAAATTCTTTTTTTTTTTTTTTAAATATTCATTATGTTTATTTATTAAGATGTTATTGACATGCTGTTTGATAGCCTCCAAAGAATTTAACTCAGAATCATTTAGAGAATATTGAAGTGATGTAAAAAGATAAAAATCTGAGAGAGTAAGGTCTAATGAATATAGGAAGTGGGTGGCACGAAACATCTCAACCATACTCAGTAAGTTTTTGTTTCACATTGATCAAAATGTCAGATTGAGCATTGTTATGATGGAATACACCTTGAAGATTGGTCAGTTCTTTTAAAACTGGCATTTGAGAACAGTATTTTTCTGAATTTCTTTCTGATTTAGTGGAAACAATTCCTAGTGTACAATTCCTTTGTAATCCCACCTTATGCAAAGTATTACTTTGTTAGGATGCATTCCCCTTCTTATTGTTACTAAAGGCTGATTCATACATTTGGCCTACCCCATGACAATTTACTTGTAATATTATTCTATAGTATCTGCTTCTCATCTCTATTTAAGCTATTTAAAAAAAGAAGCTTCTGTATATTTTTCAGCTAAGAATCACGTGCCAAAACATGAGCAAGATATTCTACTTTGCTAAAGTATATGGTACCCATACATGGTAGCAACTTGCATACCCAATCTTCGTCAAATGATCATGAACAGTGCTTATTGAAATGTTTACTCTGTTTGAAATATATGTTCTTTCTAGTTCCTAAGCTGAATAACTTAGATTCTCATCAAAAGCTTCTTGTGATTGGTCCGTGTTTGCACAGAATGGGTATTATCTTTGAAGCTGAAATTTCCATATTTAAACTTTTCAAACCGCCTTTGAACTTTGTTGTGAGAAATAGCACTTTTCCCATATATAGCACAAGTTTTATGATCTAGCCGGCTATCATCTTTTTCCTTTTTTTTTTTTTTTTTTTTTTTTTTTAAAAAAAAATTTTTTTCTTTTTTTTTTTTTTTTTTTTGAATGAAAAACTATAATATGACAAAAATGAGCTTCTGGGTTCTCCATTCTTAGCACTGTACTTTTATGCTGCAGAAGAGGACTGCTAAAAATTTGCCTCACAACATTATTGTTCTCCTTGCAGAAGCGATCTGATGCTGCTGCGCCCCCCTCTGTAGGAGGACCGGCAGAACAGACTGCTACAAACAAATGATAAAAAAGAAATTTACAAGGCTATTTACAGCAATGCATAAGTCCTCATAAGCTATACAGTCTTCTACTAAACACCGACTAATTCACAAAGCACTATTAAACAATGCATTGAAGGTTCTATTAATATCACTTACTCTATTGCATTAAGCAATTATGATAATAGAATTGAACAAAGTAATAATTATAATACAACTAAAGCTAAGATTGAATTCCATTGTAACAATCAGCAGCAAAAAGAAACAAGGGTTATACATAGATGCAGAATGTATATAAATGCAATTAAAATTGAACACACACAAAAAAAAAAAAGACAACATGTATGCAGGTACTATTGAAGGAGGTAGTTATACTAATAATGAAACTTTGTGTAATGAGGCTTACTGTAGTACTTCTGCTTTGCAAAGTGTCATTTAAATCATAGAGACTTACCATGTTCTGAGAAAAGGTGTGCATAGCTACTTGGTTAATTTCTAATCGAGCATGGTGCCAAGTGCTAGGTTGGCCTGTTGTGCCCACTGACAGCTGAGTTTTTTCCTGCACAGTACATAATAAGTTTTCTCAACTTTACTCTGGCTATGTTATTCTTAATCAAAGTGTCTGCCCATTGGGGATGAAATTGTTGTCTTGGTTTCTTTTGATTAAGAGGAGCAGTGTCAAGGCAAGAGAGGAGATAGTGATCCGGGTCACCCACTTCTCCACAGCAACAGGTATCTGTTTCACTGAGGTGGAAGCGATGCAGGTAAGACTCAAAAGGGCCATGACATGTGAAGTAGTGGGTTAATTTACCAATATTGACTCGAAGTGCTTCCCCCACTCTCGAAAAAAATTCATATATTCATCTGCTCGGTTGCTGTTTTCCAGCTCTGTTGCCACTGTGCAGTGACTTGTTGGTGTGTGACTCTTAAGTTGGGAGATTGGAAGTTTCACTGGATGTTCAAGTAGAGCCACATCATTTGCGACCATCTGCGCTGCCCTATCTGCTTCTTCATTGCCTTGGATCCCAACGCGTGCCAGGACCCAATGAAGACTAGGATGGATTGCTTGTGGCTGCTGAAGGAGCAGATGGCAAATTTTCCATACTTGTGGACTCTGACTTTTATGGCCTATAGGCTGGAGGCAGAGTCACTAAAAATGACAACTTTTCTGTCTGAATTATTTCTCACATTTGCTAAGGCTGCCTTTATTGTGGCTAATTCAGCCTGATACACTGAGTTCAATTTGTTCAGTCATCTTCTCCACTGATGCAAGATCACTCTGTCTTGTATAGTACAGAAGGCACTTCCTGTATCTTTTGCGGTCTTGGATCCATCTGTGTACAGTGAGAGTGCTAAGTAATTAAGATTGATGTCAGCATTCAGATCAGTGTCTGCAGGGTGACCTAATAACTTCAGCATGTTTTTCATAATCCCTAGCAAAGTACGTTTTTTGCCAAAGTGTACCATCCTCTTCAAGGCAGTGCACTTTCAAAATTAATGACTCTTTTTCTGAAATTAGGTCTAGCAGGGGGAGTCCTGCTAGAACCTGGAGTGCCGTGGTTGGCATAGTTCTATATCCCTTGCAGAACAGTAACAGCTGCATTCTCTGCATGTTTAGAAGTGCCTTTCTCATACTTGCAATGACCTTTTTGCCCCATACTGCGACTCCATACAGGATAATCCTTTCAGTAATACTTTTATACCATGCTTTCATAATTCAGGGTGGTGTGCCTACAGTGTACCCCCATTATGTGAAGCATCGAGTTAGTTAATCATGCACAACATTGCTTCAACTCTTGGAGGTGAGGCATCCATGAAAAATTTTTAGTGAGTGTGAAACCTAAATACTTTAAAAATGAAATGCAGTTTAATGGGACTCCATTGAGCTTGACTGTGGAGTTTCTTTGTGGGATACCCTTAGACCCTATGAAAAGTAGTTTGATTCTTCGTCTGAGAGATTTCCAGTTTATGCTCTTTGGCCCATTCCATGAAGTATTGAATTGCATTTTGACCTTTGCTCTCTATGTCCATTCTTCCTATCACCACTAGCAGAAAGTCATCTGCAAACACCTGGAGCTTGACTTGACACTGTCTTTGTAAACGTTCAAAGGCTGCTACTAGGTTCCTTAGAGTGGGCCCCAGACATGAGCCTTGAGGACACCCTCTTTTAAGGTCTAGCTTAATAACTCCCTCATCCATTGTAATCTGTACCTGTCTTCCCTCCAGGTAACTTCTCATAAGTATTGTGATTTTTTGTGCGCAATTAATTGCGTACATGCATTCGATCACATGAGGCCACCACAACATGTCAAATGCTCCTTTGATGTCTATAGAGATAATTAAAGTGTGGAGGCCTTCTTCTCTATTTGATTGTGTACTGATAATGAGGTTATTGACCACATGTTCTGTAGAGATCCCCTTCCTGAATCCAAACTGTAAGTCGCTGATAATGCTGTTTTTTCTCAGATAGTAATTTAGACGATTCAGGAGAACCTTCTTCATGACTTTACTAAGGCAGGGCAGGAGGCTGACCGGCCTGTAGGATTCTGGGTCTGCTGGGTCCCTTCCTACTTTAAGAAAGAGAGCCACCTTCACAGTTTTCATTTGATTAGGGAAAGTACCTACTCTCCAGCAGGCTTGACATAATGCGAGTAAAAGCTCTGGGAATTCTGACTGTAGCACTTTCAGCATTGCATTGTCAATGCCGTCTGGGCCTGGAACCTTGCCAGTAGAGATATTGTGTATAATTCTATTTAGTTCCGACAGTGTTGGTGGTACCTTGTCTCTGTTACTGCTGCTCCAGCTGTGGATATAGAATTTCTCTCTTATTCTTTTCTGTGCATCTGAGTTCCCTAACTCTTCATCTTTTTTCATCATTCATCATCATCCCAGCTGTGGATATAGAATTTCTCTCTTATTCTTTTCTGTGCATCTGAGTTCCCTAACTCATCTTTTTTTAAATATCATGGTTAGAATTCTTTCTAGAATTTTCCTGCTCTTCGTATGGGTGATGTTCGATGTGCCTTAAGTTGCGATGGATGAAAGAACTTGTCAATACCTATTCTCTACATTGCACCGTAGATTTCAATGAGGTTGCTACAATGTTTTTTCCAGGATTCATTCTTAGCTGTTATAATAGCTTTCTTATACACTGCCCTTTCTTTTTGGTAAACAAGCATCTTTTTGGACCTTTGTTCTGCATCAATTTCTTTCTGGGCTTTCAGACGGAGCGCCTTGACCTTGAGTCTTATGACAGTGAGTGCAGTGCTCCACCGGGAAATTGAAGCTCTTTTGACATACTTTTTAACTTTATAGGCTATTTTTGCTGCTGCTGTGAGCATTTGTATAAGGTTGACGTAGGCAATATCAATTTCTTTCTTTGTGTTACTCTCCTTCAACTCCTCTGGGCCCACCAGCGGCCGAGCGGTAAAGACGCTCAACACTGGTAGTTCAGTCCGAGGTTCGAATCCCGTGAACAGGCTGGCTGCATGGGCGTTTTCGTGGTTTTCCCCATGTGTAACTTGTATACGAGCCAGTTTCCCTTAGAAAGTCCTCCACGAAGGCATCCTTCCCCTTAGGCAGATAGCCCTCGTGTGCTTTGCCATAATTGAATAACCTAACCTAACTTTCAACTCCTCTACGAGCCCCTGAACCATAGGCCAGAATAAATCATTTAATTTTTTATGACCACCATACTTTGTCTTAAAACATTGCTTGGCAATATAAAAAACTTGGGAGCCTAGATTGAATTTGATGAATCTATGATCACTAAGAGAAATTGTCTTAGATACCTCCCAATTGCACATCTGAGCAAAGAGACCAGCGTCACATCCGGCTATCTCTGTGCTCTGATGATAAGGAAGGTGGGTGGTGAGTCGTGTGTTAAGCACCGCCAACCTATGAGCTGCGGCAAATTCCATAAAGCTACGGCCCTAATATTTTCAGAGCAAGCACCTCAAAGGGGGCTCATTGCGTTAAAATCACCCCCCCCCAAATATAAAATTTTGGATTAGACACTACAGTGGGATTTAATTCCTGTAGCATAACATTTAAGTCCCTACTTGGAGGAAAATAAACACTCGTTATGACTAATCTGATGTTAGTAGTCTGTAAAGCCATTATGACAGTGTTCTCTGTCTTGTCAAGCAAACTTGGTGTGAGGGGACCATGATATACTATGACTGCTAGCTGTGATTCTGAATAATGAGCTATATTGCCTGCTTGGAGGATTGGTATGTGCCTCGAGTTTATATATGGTTCCTGGAGTAGTGCTACCTCAGTATCAAATTCTGCTAAAAGTTCCATTATGTTTAAGGTAGCTGCCTTCGCTCTTCACAAATTTCATTGCAGGAATCGCAATTCTCCCAGCGTATGTGTTATCACATGTTTTCTTAGTTGCTGCGTTGCATTTTCCTCACTCGCAAAAGTTCCCTCTGGTACGAGGGACATTTTGGTGAGTTGGCCTGGTGGTCTGTTTCATAATCTGTTCCCTTCAAGTTGTTTGAATGCTTGCAGTTTATGCAGCTGTGTTTCTGTGATTTTCATTCCTGTGAACGGTGCCCTTTAGCGCACTTCGAACAAACGGGAGCTGCCTGGCAATTCCTGTTCAAATGTCCATATTCTTGACAATTGTAACAGCGAATCACCTTAAAGTATTCCCTGAAAGGGCACAAGTGAAAGCCAAAGAAGTCTCTCTTATGCTTTAAGATATTGTCAGCTTGTTCTGCTGCAGTGTCGATAATACAATCACAGTTCCCATCTGCTCGAGATTGTGAGCTTTTGGGAAAGATCACTTCCTTCGTTTGGTCAAACAGAAAGTTACTAAACTGTGCAGTGATGTTCACCGCTGTCGTCTCAGGAGGTAAACCAAATGCAATAATAGAATGTCGCAATGGACAAGGCTTACGCACTTCTAGGTGATCAGCTAGCAATTCAGATACTCTGATGGCTCATATTTCAATGTGCTCTTCCTCTTTGCAATGGATGAGCAGTTTCTTTTTTCTTGTGGGGCGTATCTGGGTAATTTTTATCCCTAGTTGCGGTTTCAACTTAGAAGCTAGCTGGGTGTGCAGGCTGTCTGTTGTCCTATTGGCGTCCTTTCCCTTAATTAGCAGAACGTGTTTTGAAAAGCACTTTTTTGCAATAGACTGTATTGACTTCTTCCTTTTTTTTATGGGACATTGAGGTGAAGTCACCTCTTTCTTGTTCTAAATCTGCTTCCTCAGGGCTGGATCATTGAGCTTCAATCTCTCTTCTGTTTGGACTGTCTTGAGCTTTAGTTAGTAGAAGTGTTCTGAGCTGATTCACCAGTGAACTAATTCGACTTTCCTGATGCACTAAAAGAATCTCTTGTTGAGAGACAATATTAAGAATGCTAGCAATATAGTTAGAGATGCGCTCGAAGTCTACCTTTTTTTGCCTGGATTTATCTCTGCACTCCTTCAGATGTGTCTGAATGTGCAGCGTGAGAGAACTAATGCTTTCTGAGCGTGTGATCGAGTCGTTTACTCTTGCAGGACTCGGTGCTCATGACCCTTCTGTGAAAACTGAATGAGAGGGGGAAACGTCTGTGGACCCCGTGAGAAGAATGGGAGCTTCTAAATTCTGCAGCCATTCATGCGTCCAAAAGTTACCAAGCTAGCACACCAACACCAGCGGTAATGAAGTGGTTAAGCAAACCCATACAAAGTATCCTATGCTATTGCAGTTCTAGTAAGAGGGTAAAAGTGATTACACTGATTGAACGGTAAGACAGGAGATAAGTAAAGCTATGCACAAATACTCCTAAATCGCTTGTAAGCAGCCAATAGTCTAATTACACAAAATTTCACAATAGGGACTTAACTTTAGAATAATAGACAAAATTACATTACATGCAGAAGAAAAAATAAATACAATTCTTACAGAAATTCAGATAAGCTGATTATATACAAATACTTGGGTGTTAGAATTCAATGGATCACAATTCATAAACAGAGTAGACAGGAAGTACTAAATTGCATGCATCATTACGAACACTTGATTTAAAAAAGACTGACACTAAAACTTCAATAAAAGGAGATCTAAATATGGTTGAATGCTACTGATTGAGACACAGAGGAAAGCACAAGTATCATAGGAAATAAATAATCCTTGGTAAAAAGCTAGATTTTAAGCGCAGTCCTTTATGGTCAGCAATCTGCAGTTTTACTCAGGAAGTTGTAAGGAAATTAGTCATTAGCACAATGTTTGTAATTACTTTGATGCTTAGATTAGTCTGGTGTGTATACTAAGAATGTTTAAATAATGCAGAAATTAAAATTATAATATAAAATAAGCATAATATTTGCGAATTATAATGAATATATAATGTAGAATATTAAAAGCAAAAAAAATTACATTCTTATACTAAACACTGAATAATAAGGGTTTGATTAATTAATTTACACTGTTTAAATAAGAGATTAATTATTTAAATAGGCAAGATAATACTAATACTAAATCGAACATAAAATAGTTATAATATCAAACAAATTGACAGATAGTAATTAGGTAATGAAATTCTGGAATTAAAAAAAAAATAACATTAATGCATTGTATCATTAATACATTGCAACATTAATGCATTGTACAAAGTGAGGAGATCAATTTAAGAACAATGAATTCAAAACACAATATTGGGCTTTGGTGTTGCTATCTATATAAATTACAAGTCCAAAATGTAAATAAAGCCACGTGGGTAAGTTTTGGCCAAAGTGCAAGAGGGGTACTGTATGAGTTAGCACATGCATATTGGAACCTTGACATTGTAGAAGGTTAGGTTGTTATTGTCAGGAGATAACGGACAGGAAAAAGTTCAGTCGAAAAGACGAGCCCTGAGCCGCTACTTAGCCACTGAAGTTTCAGCGATTAAATGGCAATTAAAAGTTGTATTACTTGAAATCTAATTGGGCTATTGTAACAAAATTAGAATAAAAGAGAAGGCAATTGAAAGGTCTACCTTGGCTATAAAGATCTTGTTGATATGGATCATAGGCTTGAGGATATAATCGAATTAATGAGAAAAAATTGTCGAAAAGTGACGTTTTATCATGCCACTATAAAATTGCGCACTGCATAAACACAAATCTTGTCTTCAAATAATATGAAGAGCTTCAGCTAAGTGGTCAAGTGAAGATTGAAAGTGGATGGCATTCAGATGTCATGAAATACTTTAAGAAGTATGATTCTTGCACTGCACGTCCTTCCGTATTTCTTCTTAGCTTTGCCTCGGAGTAAACACAATGAAGATATACATTAAAAGATAATAATTCTTAATTAAGTGACACTATATACTAAAATTTAGTGTCCACATAAAGCTCTTTTTATGATCATTCAGATAATCCCACATATAGAATGGTGCATCGATTTTTACTGTAATTTGACATTGTTTTGAGAGGACCTGTCCACATACGTCTATTCCTACACACACATACTGATTCCCTTAGCACTGCACTGAAAGAAAAATTGTGCCACAACACATGCTAGGATTATGCAACGCGTGTAGACATGACCATGTACAGTTGTCCCTCAGTATGTGTTTGCTTTTTAAATACATTCTGTTTTTACGTGAAAGTTTTTGTTTGGTGTATAATATTTGTAACTTATGAAATACGACTTGGAAGTCAAAGAATCATGATAGCATGGACTGCTCCTGTTTACCTCTTTCGAGACAGTGATGCGGCTGTTCATGAGTGTCGGTATGCCTGTTGTTGCTATTCAATATGCACAGCCCATGCATAACTCTGAATTTTCACATCATTTTGTGCCTTTTCTTGTAAATATTTTATAAATTTATTGTTGAGTTTTTAGAAAGTTAGTGCAAAGAGTCATGCAGCGAAGAAAATGATTAGGATCGCATAACCACAAAAGGTGAAAAAAGGTATATTAAATAATACGAGGAGGGTATGCATATCTGAGACTTCGTTATTACATACTGTTTGCTGAAAATGATGGTATCTATGATTGTGAAAAACGAATACATGATTAAATAAGCTAATGTCGTGAAGGGTGTAAAACCAATTACAAAAGATGAAACATTTTAGAGCATGTTGAGAAACTGCATTTGATCTGAATAATAGAAAAATATTTATATGCAGTATTTCATTCATATGCAGTATATATTTGACCTACTGCATTTGTGTTTTAACATTAAATTGTGTTATAATAATAACAATAGGATTTTCTGTAAGAATGGAAACAGAATAATCATTTTCCCTTTTTCTTGTTGGAAAAGTTTGGTATATGTCTTAAGATTTGGAATGGGTTGAGAATCTATCCCGAGGTACCATCTTCTTTAATCAAGGTGACTTCATTTCAAAAATAACAAAATAATTAGAAGAAAACTTGATTTGATTTGAAAATCCACAGAACTTTTAGAGATGATGCAATATTTTTAATAAAATATAAAAGTTGCATCAATGATAGTAGTACATGGTTTATATGAATAAAATATCATAATTTTATATGAATGATTTGTATGTTGATGTATATTTATTTGTATATTGATTATCTTAATTTGTATTGTGATGTACTTAATTTTATTTATCACTATTTGTATATTTTGGGCATTATTATATTGTAATGTGTTTATTTTTGTATATTTTTAAAAATAAAATTAAACTTGAGAATTTGTGGCTGCTTATTTTACTTTTTTTGATTAGTAGCTGTATTAGTTTATTAATGTTTTTGAGTATCTGTAACTAGATATTATAATTCTTTTAATCAGTTCAGAAGGATCAGAAATACAGACTTCTGAAATCTTTTAAGCTTTAGTTAAATTTGGTCATCTGTCATGACATTTGACTTTTTGAAAGTGTGTAGAAAACAAATTTTCATGAGCCTAGGATTTCCCTCCTCCTCGGATTCAGCTTTATATGCACTTTTGCTAGTATCCGGTGTCTGAAATTTTTGTATATAAATTATAGCAATAATGCATTTTTAAACTTATGCACTTGTAGCACTTTTTCCCAACAAATCAATACACTGTAGAGTAATGCATCCTCATAGATGGATTTTTTAAGCATTGTATACACATATTTCAGTGTAGAAAAAGAGGAACCGCATAAACACATTTTTTACATTTTGGGGTTTTTTGATTTTACCATGAACTGAACAGACAAAAATTAATTCAATCAATATTTATATATATATATATGTACAAAAAAAAATGACGCACATGGCACACCGAAAAGATATAAAGCAAATTGGACACAAATTGCTATGCATACAAGTTTCGAGGGAAAATGCAAAGTTTTACATTTTGGCTGCCAATGAATGAACAATTGTCACTACAGCGCATCTGATCTGTGCAACTGGCAGGATATTTAAGAGAAGAAATTACGATTCCAGGTCATAAATTCTTCACGAATTTCATTCCGTTTACTCTGGTAGACAGTAACTATGCCTTGCATACAGGTGCACAAACGATATGCGCAGATGTCAGAATTTGAGAGAGGTCATGTAGTTGGGCTCAAAGAAGCTGGTTGGTCTTATCAGCGAATAGCTCGACATTTGAGCAGGAGTGATGCCACTATTAGACGATGTTGACAGGAATGGGTGAACCATGGCCGCACTCAGCGTCAAGAAGAAAGCGGTAGGCCTAGAGAAACAACAGAACGTGAAGACCAAGCAGTCGTCAGAGTGGCACTCACAGCCCCAGATGCATCATTATCATCGATTGTATGTGTAACTAGTGCTTCAGTGACCGCAAGGACCATTCATAGACTGCTCACAGAAAGGGGGCTGAGACTACCATTGACCTCTGTACAATGTCAAGCTCGTTTGCAGTGATGTCGGCCTCATTCGCACTGGAATATCACTGACTGGAGTAGAATAGTCTTCAGTGATGAGTCTCGCTTTGAACTGAGCTCTGATGACCAGCGAAGGCGAGTCTGGAGACGCCCCGGACAGCGGTGGAATAGCAACCTGACTGTCTTCCGGCAGACAGGTCGACAACCAGGACTGATGGTCTGGGGTACCATTTCATTTCATAGTAGGACCCCTTTGGTTGTCATCCGTTGCAACCTTCCAGCACAGCGGTACGTAGACGAAGTTCTAAGGCCCATTGTGTAGCCCTTCATGTCACGCCACCCTTGGCTTACATTTCAGCAAGATAATGCCCGCCCCCATACTGCACATGTTTCTACTGCTTGCTTTAGTGCTCGCCAAACATTACCTTGGCCAGCAAGGTTGGCGGATCTCTCTCTCCTTTTGAGCACGTTTGGAGCATTATGGGTAGGGCCCTCGAACCAGTTCGGGATGTTGACGATCTAACACACCAGTTGGACAGAATTTGGCACAATATCCCTCAGGAGGACATCCGCAACCTCTATCATTGATGCCAAGCCGAATAGCTGCTTGCATAAGAGCCAGAGGTGGACAAACGCATTACTGACTTTTTCACTTTGTGAAGCTCTATCACTTCAATAAATCATCCAATTTTTCTCAAACTGTAATCATTTGTTTTTCTGTACATGTACATGACTTCTACCAATTTTCGTCCCATTCGGATAATTCCTTCTTGGTGCATCGTTTTTTTGTCTAAACATATATACTAATATATGTATATGTATTGTATTATACATTGTTTCAAAAGAATATAGTAAAGTTAAATTAAATTTAAATAATTCTCTTGCGCCATTGCTGCAAAGAATGAAATTTGAATTTAACAAAATTTCTATTCGTAAAAAGCAATTTAAAGTAAAAAAATTAATTATAGAAATAAGTTTAAAAGAAATTATAAATAATTTATATTGCTGCAAACTAATCTACAATATCATTTAAATTCTGAGAACATAAGTAAATCAAGTGCAAGTATCAAATATAAAATTGTAATTTTTTTTAAATCCTAAAAATAAAAAACATGCATAAGTGAATAATTGTTGAGCTGGGGCAGAAGACAGACTTATCAAGGGGAAGTTGACCTCACACCTAACTCTTCAATTATTGAATTCGTGTTTTGTCATTTATGTAGGCAAGTGTAAAATATCTTCATGGAGAAGTTTCTAGAGGAAACTGGTTTTCATTTATGTTTCATATGGAGAAGTCCATCCAAACACTCATCCAGCCAGCCTGCTCATTGGGATTTGAACACGAGTCAAACTACCTAGTATTCAGCTTTCTTATTTACTTGGTCACTGGTAGGCTACTTAGCAAAAGTACAAGGAGTAGGAATGAAATGTCAAACTTTGTATTTCAGCTTCTTAAGCCTTTTTAAAAAATCAGACCTTGGATTTTTATCTCGTACTCTTGCATAGCAGTGATATTTTTTAATAAAGACTAATCAAAACTGTATCAAGCTCCCTTTTTCAACTGACCATTTTTTGATAAAATATTCTACTTATTGAAGCATTTTTTAAAATTTTAATTGATCACTAAAATGATATTTATATTTAAAAAAAGTTTTGAGATTTTTTTTCTTAAGAATTTTTCAGTTTTATGACCTTTTAAAAATTATTATAAAACTGTGTGGCCCACTGAAGGAATATCCCTGGGGCACACATAAAATGATACATAAATATCTTTTTCAAAATATCCTATTTATTCCCATATCCATACACATAAATTTATAACAGAATTTGGTTTTATAATCTTAAAATTGCTGTATATAATTCAGACTTAAACAGACCACTTTGAAATTTAAAAACTGTAATAAATATTTATATTGGTCAAATGTTATAAAAAAGAGAGTAAATATGCAACTCAGGCTGTGTCATCTGAAATGGGTGGTTGAGGCAATATCCGTACATATCTTTTTTTTATGCCAGTACTATTGCGATACCATAATTTTTCAGGAGGTGAAAAAAACTACGTTTGTTTCTGTTTCATAAACTTAATATCTGCTTTCTAATGATTCTAATTCTGATTCAATGTGAGTGACATGGTGAGTTCTAATCTGTTTAGAAGCAAATATTGCAAAAAATTTCATAAAGTTCAAATTCTGTAAAAGAATTATTAACTCCCAACTTAAGAAGTAAACAATCTACTGCTGCATTAAAATGGATTATGAATCAGTGAAAAAAACTTGAGCTTTTCATAACATTTCCATGTGCTTCAAATGTTAAAAGTTTTTCTTTTTACTTAAAGTCTTTTGTTCTTTCTTCAGTTTGTCTAATTTTTCATGTTCATTTTGTGCAGCTCTGTTTTTCGTAATGGTATGAGTCAATATATATGATTTTTCCTTAGGTTATTAACTTCAGTTGTAGGAGTATTGAACTGGTGGCACTGCTTTATGAAGATCACTATCAATATTGCTTGAATGCTGGTTTATTTCTGTTCCACTATTTGATCTACCTGAAAACTGTCAGATTTTTGGTTTGTTAATAGGATAGCAAGAGCGTCACCATTGCTAAAAGCAAGTCTTGAAACAGACCAAGTACCAGGTTTAGAAAAACTGTATTACTTATTGAGAATGCTTTGTATTTGTAACACTTTCAATAAGGACTCGGATACTTCGTAAAGTGAAATGTCTTTACTGTGATCCACTCAACCAGTCACTGAAAGAAGTTTCAGGAGCTGTTTTGAAATACCCATAAATATTTGATCTAATGATTGAATGATTATACCATTTTCATGACACACACAGAAAAAAAAAATAAAATAAAATAAAAACCTTCAAAGCTTATATTGCATTTGTGACTGTTAGCAAGCAGTGTAAATAGAAGTACTTTAAGAGCTTGTAACACTGTCTTATTGCTTGGTCATCAAAATTATGTATATTTGCAGTTGAAAATCTGCTGTTTCTCATAATTATTGATAAAGATTTCAACATTTGTTTCCTTAGTCCAAGACTCTCTTAAGACTGGTATTTTAAGGTTTTTCTCATTAACAAGGTTTGGTGCTGTTTTATAAAGCATTTTATGCTGCTAATTCCAGTAGGTTTTCCTATTTCCTGTGATATAGGAAATGACTGTTTTTAAGGTGTTTAACATATTTATACAAAATTTGTATTTCGGCTTTAAAAATCAACCTGTATTGCACTTTAGAATCATTTAGAAATTTCTTTTGAGATACAGGGTTTGTCTGGGAGTAACGAGCCCCACTTGACTGTGAAGATACTGTACAGCGCCGAGCGGAGCTACCAGTGAAAAGGAGTGGGAGGGACCTTAAGCTTTCCAGCAGTTCTTGGGTTAGCTGCCTTCGTGCTCTCGGCAAGTCAGCAAATACTGCGATGTGAACCACTGCGTAGAGACCTTATCCTACTTAAGATGGAGAAAACATTAGAGCGGTGGTTCACATTGAAATTTTGTATGAAGCTGAAGAAGACACCAAAGGAGTCTTACGACATGCTGAAGGAAGCCTTTGGGGATGACTGTATGTCCTATTCACAGGCAAAGAATCAGCATAAAGCGTTCTGAGACGGTCAGGAAAATGTCAACGACGAGGCCCGTTGCAGACGCCCTTAACATCATGAACGAGAGGAAAATGTCGCCGTTGTGCATGATACTAATTGTCGCATTAATGTTCGTATGACGGTGGAACAGTTAAAGCTGTCGAAAACCATTGTCCACAAGATTGTGTTGGAAGAATTGGGCATGTGGAAAATTTGTGTGGTTTGATTCCCTCTTTGGGTGGATAGTTTGTCTTTTTTTTTCCTTCTTTTTTAATTCTAGAGCCATGGTGGCAGTCAAATTGATTGTTGATAAATTTTGCACCTTTATATATTGGAATATATAAAGCCTTTTAACACTGAGCATGAAATCTTAAGACTTCTTCTTAAAATTCCAAAAGAGTAGTTTTACATTTTAGTTTAGTGACATCTACGCTTAGAACTAAAAAGCATTTTTAATTCTTTATCATTATAATGCTGCAAGCTTAGGAAACTAACTAATTTTTTGTAATTAACCTTTAGCAATAATAAAAGGTATTTATATAAAACATCTGTAAAAATAACCAGAAAATATGCAAGGAATCATGTTTCATAAGTGCAGATGATATTGAGAGATCTCTTTCCAGTGTGCTGTTGAAGGCCTATGTAGACAAAATATTCATCATACTATGTCTCTGATTGAAAATGTAGCTGATATTTGTGAACAGCTGTAGAAAATGTGTGCAAAATGGTTTTTATAATTAAAAAAGTAAACCATCATCTAAAGAAAAAGTTTTTCGGAATAGTCTTGAAATTCACAAACCATTTTCTCAATTGTATCAACGTAGATAATTTTCTTGATTTTCTTATATTTTCAGAAATTTTAAAATGTAAAGAAACAAGCTTAAGTAAATCAATGAATCCTTCCAGAAGAGAAATACCGTCTGAAACAAAATGTTCTGAATCTTTCCTTTGAACAGTAAGGGATATAAAAAAACAGTAACATAACATCGACCATATATTAAGGAATATTATAAAAGTACCTAGATCTTGCTAATTTTATATCCAAATAAAGATTTAATGAGCATGTGAAGCATTTTTCGAAAACGGTAGTATTTTAAAATACTAAAAAGTATTATGGATGTGTTAGATAAAAAATAAAATATGTTTGTAAATGTATCTTCTTAATAAGTATTTTGTTGTAACTTTATTTTAGCAATAAATGAATGATTGTGTACAAGAAAGGCACTCATTATACAATTATCACACTAAAACATTAAAAAGCTTGCAAAAAATACTATCAACATATGAACGAATTAAAATGCATTTGTTTATTTGCTAGATGATAAATGTTTGAAATAATGCAGCTAAAATCCTTGATTAGTTTTTTTGGTGCAAACTTAACGTAAGATGTTAAAAGTCAAAGTTTTATCATTGCTAGTTTATTTCTCTGGAATGTATGTTTAATGTCTGCCTCTTTTTTTAAAGGTAAACTTGGTCCCAAATTTGACTATTCAAAGGTCCAAATACATTGGATACACTGATTGGCGTATGTTGCGAGATGTAAAACGTCGAAAAGTGGTAAAAGAGTATGCTAAACTCAGGCTGCAACTGAATTCCTTGAGGTATAATACAGTATTACCGAAAAAGCTTCAAGTAAGTTTGCAATTATTTCTTATGAATTTTGTTATTATATAACTGACATCGAAATATTTCAGCTTAAAATCTGAGGTTAGTGATAATTTACATTAAAAAAAAATTAAGAGGACCTGATCTTTAATACACTTGTGAATTTTGGTTAGATTTCAGAAGTCAGAATCCAATAATCTAAAACAATGTGCTCTCATTAAAAGCTTTAACCAATGTCCAATGGTGTAGGTATTTATGTTAATTTCAAGCATTAGTATATATGCTAATACTTTAAATATGCAAATTAGGCAACTAACAATGTGTTGTTGCCTAATTTCCATATTTAGGCAACAATATGTTGGATTGTGGGTGTGTTGTGCTGTGCTGTTTAAAATTTTTGTGGTTTCTGAGAGTGATCTGTAATGACTGAACGGCATGATTTAAGTGAAGGGGGAAAATAGTAGTTAATTGGTGGATTTGAAGGGGTGGGCAAACACAAATGGAGATTGCCCAATATTTAAATGTCACTCAAAAAAGTCATATCAGAAGTACAGAATAAAGCAGTGAATGAGTTAAAGGATAGCTTAGTCAAATGCTACCTAGAGCAAGACCTGTATCTGAAGACAATTTGTTGACTGAAAGAAACCATGAGGTAACATTAAGAGTATTGATTTATGACCTTGAAGCTGTCATAGGAGCTTGTATGTTCCTGGCTGTAAGCCTCATGAGAATTGATTTTATTCAAGAGAACTGATGGGTAGTGTGCCACTCGCTTCCTCTTCTGAAGAGTCCGTTTAAGGTAGTGTTGCTATGATGTTCAATGAAACCAAGAGGAATGTTATTGTGTATTGTTTACTGATGGGTTTTGATATATATCCTAAACAATGATTCAGCACATGTTTTGAATCTAGAGGGAGAGAGAAACGTGCCTTTCCTTGTTTGTGAAAGATCCAAGTTTTATGGTTTGGGTTTGAATCATCAAGCATACTCACACTGAGCTGTATGTCTTTGATGGAGTTTCTGTGAGTGGTTCCAGTTTTGTGAACAAGGTCCTGGAATCCAATATGAGGCTGTTTAGGGTTGCTGCTAGCTCAGATATTTTGCTAATAAATGATCCTACTGATTCACATTGAACATCTCTGATGTCAGAATGCTTTGAAAGAGAAAATATTATTGAATAAATTAGCTAGCTTACTCACCAGACTTGAATCTGATTGAGCATGTGGAATGCCTTAGGACATCAAATTACGGTGTGCCGAATGCCTTCTTGTATCTTTTAGGATCTGAAAAAAACACTTTCTGAAGAGTGGTATTACAATTTTGCAAAACTTGATCAACACTTTGGTAAACTGTATATTAATATATGAAGTCTGCATTTCTATCAGGTTACAATACACAATATTAAAGAAAGATTTATTGCAAAACTAGGGAGATCATTTTTTTAAATTTCCGTAAATATGACTTTTCAAGATTCTGAGATTAATCAACTGATAAATTTTGTAATTTATGGTAAGTAATGCATTGTACAAATTGTTTTTAATAACTTTCCAGTAAGTTAAGTTTTATTTTCGCCATTATCCTTTAATTTTGAGGAGCTGTGTTTATTAAAATCCCCTACATTAGTATTGCCTCTTAGCTGGGAATAATAAGTGAAAATAAATTAATAAGATTAAAAGATGAATAATTTTTTCCCTAACTGACCAGATCATTTAATTGTGATAAAACATCATTTTATATTATATGTTACATTATTAAGTTTCAGATTTCTGTCTGCATAATTTTACCAATGAGAATATGCTTTAAAAACAAATGCTTTAGAAACTAAATACAAAGTTATTACATGAGACTTATATATGGCAAGAACGTTTGTGTTTTGTAATGTAATGATTTTTTGCAACTAAGTTATATGTTATTTTTGTGTTTCCTAATGGCTATTAAATTTTCATTTTTGAAAGGAGGTTGCCCAAAAAGAGATAGCTGCTCTTCCTACAGACAGTTGCCATACAAAATTACATGCACGATGTGTGTTAACCTCTAGAGCTCGTGGACGATGGAGGAAATTTAGGATGTCCAGAATTATTTGGCGCCATCTGGCAGATTATAATCAGCTTTCAGGAGCTGAAAGAGCAATGTGGTGATCTGTTGGAACTTATACAAGGAAAAATAAAAATTTACTGTATTAAATACTCAAAACTGTTGATTTGTTTAGGAAGGTATTAAATTTTTCATTTCAGTGTACCTTTTGTTTAATTTTAAAAGCTATTTTCATAAATGCATGCTAAGCAAATACAGACAGCAAACAATATACTATAAAATTACAAAAAGCAATATTAGGTTAAAAACTTGAGCATATATTAAGATATTAACATAGTTGTTGTTTCCTTCCAGCTATTAAGGTGAAATCCCCCCTCCCCTTTATGTTAAAAGAATTTTGTAATTTTTTTTAACAATTGGTAAAGCACCTGAGCAGGTAATTATATTTATATTTGGTTTCATTGTAAATTTAATTTATATCCTTTTTCTCCTGCTTAAATTCCTATTACTGGTTAATTCTTGAGTATAAGATAAAATTTTAAAAGTGTTGAAAGATACATTTCATGCAAAAGTAAATCTCAGATCTGACTGCATGAGAGGTAATGTGAAACCAAGCCAATTTCCCATAGTAAGTCCTTGATGAAGACATGGCTCCATTTAGGTAGGTAGCCCTCTTGTGCTTTGCCATAATTCAAATAATTGAAGCATACTCATACAAAAGTAAAAATTTCCTCAAATGCAAGTTAAAAAAAGCATTTATAATCAGGTGTAGTAGTTGTCATTTCAATATAACTTCCACATAAATGAGTGTTTTGAAGCTTAAAATAATCAGCAGTTGTTATTACTTACATTTTTTATTTTTCATCCTCCAGCGTGTAGGCTTCATTGTTTTGTACATGAAATGCAAATTCTTCAGAATTAACATTTTTAAATTGCATTTTAGCCCACTCCATGCTGATGTTGCATTTGCGAAACATTTAGTAAAAAATGAGTTGTAGAACATCTGCTGCTGTGTTTGATAGAAATTTTTTGTAGGTTAACAAATTACAGTTTAGTTTAATGAAAAAAAAGTCTAGAAATATATTAAGTGATAACGTATCAGCTAAATTCAGTTTTTTTAATGGAATTAAAATGTTTTTCTCTTATAACATCATGTGTGCTGTAGCTAGAATAACATATCTAAATTATTTTGATTGTTTACTACAAAATGGTATGTTCAAATAAACGATTTTGCTTCACTTAATACTTTTTATTAGTTTATCATATGTTTCAAAATTTTGTATGGAAACCTTTTGTTTTTCTGAGCAATCAGGTGCTGTTTCTGTTAAGAATTGGAGGATTTGATATCTGTGTTATGTGCCAGATTTGGGATGGCTTTTGATGAGCATGATTTTGTTGTTTTTTTTCTTTTGTTTGACTTTTCGTTTTGCATCTGGGCCACAAATTTTTTATTACATTTTTATTCACAATGCTTCTTAGCTAAAGTAATATTTTTGTTATTTTCAGCTGAAAAACAACTAGAAGCATTTGTGGTGTGGATCATTGTCATGCATGAGAAATTAATTCTTATTATGATACGAATCTTATATTTGAAGCAAAACCCATTTAAAAAATACATTACTGTATTTCTCTTGTCATAAATTTCCTTCTGTAATGCATAGCCTTCTCGAAATTTGAATACTTTTCACATTCCAGATTGCTGTTTGGTAAATACAGAACATCAGAAACAACTGGCTGCCCTGAGAATATATTGCATTGTTTCTTGATTAATAGAAAAAATCAATTCACTGAAACATGCCGAAAGGCAATCGATTTTTCAATCACATTTCTTATATTTTTAGCCAAAAAATTATGCAGGCATTCAAAGAAGTTTTAATTAAAAATAAAATCAGTAAAACAAAATTCAGTCATCATCTTTCCACTGTAGTAATATGTCAACGGATTTTATTTATTCAACTCTTTAATATCTCATTTTTCAAACTATTCAGTTGAAATAGTACTGATAGCAGGTATAATTTTGGCCATTCTTCCGAGCCTAAGTTTTTCATCTGTTATTAAGCAGTGTTCTTCCCATTGTTCTAGATGTTTCCAGACCTACAGAAGCTGACAGATTTTCTTAAATTGTTGAAATTGCTCTTGTCTTTAGTAATCACAGTTTCACCAATTTTCTTTGCATTCTTCATGTAAATTTCATTTTGCTCCAGCACGTTCCTTATCAATTTTGAATACAATTCACATTCTTAAATAAAACATCATTAACTACGGTCACATATTTTTGACTAATATTGATTTTTTTAGCAATTTCTTTCTGATTATACTGATTTTCATTTAAGAATGTTCAAGCAGCTGTAATTTTGTGAGGTGAAAGGTCTTCTTCCTGACCTATTGAAAAAACATATAAGAAAACTTAAAATAAATAATAAGTGACAGATAAAAAATCTACTAATATAATAATTTGGAAAAATATATAAAATAGAAAAATAAATCACAGTTTCTAATAGTTAACCTGGGGGAGATGTGAAATCAAGAATATATTAAAAATGGTAGTCAGTAGATAAGTAGATTGTTATCTTAACACTAGAAGTGCCAGAAGAGTAAGTTTGACTGTTTTCGCCCTTTCACCTAAGATTCCTAAAAAGCCTTTTATTTTAAGAACTCATAATTTTTTGGATTCGTCTAAAGAACCTCGAAAATTATTGGTACCAAACATAATAGAATGAAATTTAAATTAACGAAGATGTTACTAGTTATACCTCAAAGTGCCACGAGCAGTCATATTGACTGCCAATAAAACTGGATATATACATCTGGTTATCTCGTTCAGAAAACACCTTTTCTTGAAAAAACACATTCTTCTCATTAACTGATTATTTACAACAGGAAATACTGCATCTTCCCCACCTCCTTGTCAGTGGTCCACTCCTTTTTGGCGAAATGTTATAGTTATTCGTTTGTAATAGTTGATTCAGTTTATGTTTCGTTGCATTACATTTTTCCAAGCGCAATGCAATGGTAGCTCTAAGATCTTGGACTAAGGTACGGAAGAAATGTAGAGCTTTTACAGCATTTATCTGAAAATAAATCCGATGTTGAAGAACATAAAATTGATAATGATATAGATTACGAGAATCCACAAAACGTTGCGGGAAAAAATAGTTCTAGTGCTCCTGAAGAAAGCACGGATGAGCAGTCCATGGGCTAAAGTATTCAATCCATCGCAATTTTCGCAGCAAATATTTTATCGATAACTTTATCAGCAATTGCGACATCCACATCTGCTGAAATAGGGAAAAAATTTTTTTGTTTATGTACACTGGTGTGCTATACTTAAGCAACAATGTAAAAATTTAGCAGATAGCCATGAAATTGCAGAAAAGGAGATCTGGATATCAGTACAATGAACACGTAAGTCAGTAGAAACGTCATGCGTATGCAAATATCAGGAACGAAACGTCAGAGGTGACGTGAGCGTACACAAAACACGTGATGTCGGCGCGCGCAGCTCAACAGTAGAATAAAAGGAAGGACGGAGACGCAATTCAACATATTCGCTGCAAGTGCCAGTGAGTCAGTTCGTGAATTATGGCTAGAAGAAGTCACCTGGACGACTTCACGCGTGAAAGAAGGATCGGAAAGCTGGAGAAGGGGCGTACTGTCATCAGTGTAGCTGCAGAGTTCGGAATCAACAAAAGTGTCGATTTGCGCGCTTGGAAAGCGTTCCAAACCACATGTACAGTTGTTAGAAAGGTTGGTGGTGGGCCGCCCGAGGACGACATCTGTAGGGGATGACCGATATATCGTCCTGCAGGCGAAAAGAGGCTGACAGCAGTCAGCAAGCTCCATTGTTCAGCAACTCTGTACAGCAACACAAGCGCCTAGATATTGGGTTCTCATCTATCCCAGAGTTCCCCACTCTTTTCGCTTGCACTATGTCATTTCCGGTTGTGGAGAGGGATCTCAAATGATAGAATAGCTAGTTAGCGAAATCCTTCTATTGCAATTTTCGTAGTCGAGTGTTTACAATCTAGTTTTATCAAACATGTCTAATCACTTTAAAACAAAACGGTTCTTCTCAGGACCAAATGATCACTTTAGTAAAGGGCCCTTTTCAGGGCCAAATGTTCAACCTGATGAAAAAATCATACTAATTCAGATCTTTGTACAAATATGATCGTATCAAATAAGTTTCCATGCAGGTGTGGGAAATCTTTTTTTTCCAAATTTAATTTGAAGAGACATGTAATAAAATGCCATCGAACGGATGAACACATATTGCAATCTCTAAATTTAAAAATATGTGAAACATCCAAACTGAAAATATGTGACTCTAGTTGTAATGGTGATCACATTTCAACTAAGAGACAGTACAAATGTCCTTTGTGTAAAGGAGATTTTGAAAATGATTTGATAAACGAACACTTTTTACAAGTTCATGACGTAAAATTTGAAACATCAGAATTAAAATTTGAATCCTATGAAAGTTTTCTTGAATGGAAAGATGATTTAGAAAATAAAACAAAGTCGAAATTTATAATACATGTATCTGAAAAACCAAATGCTACTGGTATATTTTAGATGTCACCGTTCAGGGCATTTTCATTCACAGAGTTCTGCAAAGCGACACATGAAGATATTGGGCAGTAAAAAAATTAATGCTTATTGTCGTGCAAAAATAAAATTGATCAAATCAAAACAAGAGGAATACTATGCATATTTCCAGGGAACGCATGTAGGCCATGAAAATCATATGGGTCATCTTTTCCTTTCAAGTAAGGATAGAATCTTTATCGCATCGAAAATAGCAGCTAAAATACCATTTGATGCAATTTTGGATGAAATTCGTGACTCCATATCTGATTCTGGCCTCGAACGATTGCATCTAATAACAAAAAAAGATCTGCAAAACATTGAACGAAGTTTTGATTTAGCTCCCAGTGCAGTGAACGACAGTAATGACTATGTGAGTGTTGACATGTAGGTGAATGAAATGCTTAGTTCTCAGAATCCATGTGTGTTATACTATTATAAGGCACAGGGTATAATATCACCAACACATACATTTCTTAACGATGAAGATTTTATTCTCATCATAATGACAGATACACAAAGTGAAATGCTGAAAAATTTTAGTTCCGATTGCATATGTATAGATGGCACTCATGGTATGAATGTATATGGGTTTGAGCTTATAACTTCATTAACTATCGAAGAGAAGGATTTCCTTGTGCTTTTTTAATTTCAAATCGAAGTGACCAACCAGTTTTGTCTATATTCTTCTCAATAATCAAACAAAAGGTTGGCACATTGCAACCAAGAGGTTTCATGTCAGATATGGCTGATTCTTTTTTTAATGCATGGGTTTCAGAGATGGGCATACCTGAAAAACGCCTCTTTTGTGCATGGCATGTTGACCGTGCATGGTGAAGAAATTTAAAAAAAATCAGTGGTACAGAAAAACAAGTCCAAGTGTATCAAGTTCTTCTCACTCTTTTACAAGAATGTGATATACAGAGCTTTAATACTGCAGCAGAAGCTGTATTAAATTACTTGAAAAATGATCCTGAACAATTGATTTTGCAAATTATTTTTCGACACAGTATTTAAAAGATGCAACTACTTGGGTTTATTGTCACAGAGTTCATTGTGGATTAAATACAAATATGCACATTGAAAGAATGCATCGAACGCTGAAGTATATATATTTGCACGGAAAAAAGGTTAAAAGACGATAAAGCTGTGCATGCAATTATGAGATTTATTAGGGATAAAATGTTTGATAGAATCATTACATCAAATAAAGGAAAACTGACGAGTAAAATAAGAGACTTGAGAAACAGACATAAAACCAGCTTAACACTGTCATCACAAATTGTACAAAATGAACGTGGCTGGATTATTTCATCAGAAAACAATTTAGATTTGTATACTATACAAAAAGTGAGCAGTGAATGTAACTGTGAATTAAAGTGTGCTGAATGTAATGTATGCATACACACATATATGTGCACATGTATAGATTCTTCTGTTAAGTGGAATACGTGTAAGCATATTCATTATTTATGCCAGATGCAGAAAAACAGTCAAGCAGATACAGTTCATGATTCATGTAATGATCCTTCATTGATAATGGACAACACAAATGATATGATAATAAATGAGTTAATGCAGAGTACATCACAAACTTTGACATTAGCAGAAAGAAAAATGGCACTGCTGAATAAATTTACAAGCTTAATAAACTCAATAACAACATCTGATGAAGTAACTCAAATGGAGAAAATTTATAAATCTGTTGAGTCTACAATAAATGCAAGCATAACACAATTTGAACCCCCAACTGTAAGCATACCAGCTAATAAAAAAATTGCACAGCAAAGAACCTTTAAGCAAACAAAAAGAAGAAAAATAATGAAAAGTTCAATTCAGACATCAGTACAAAATTTTCCTGTAACAGTTATGATAAATAACAAGACAAATTTTCAAGGACAACATTCTTCTTAAAATTTTCATTCTTTAAAAATTAAATTATATTGAAAATTCATTTGATGCCCTTAATAAAATTAATCTATATTTCTATTTTGTATAAATTACGTTGACATTTTTCTTTCAAAAATCTTTGTAAAATATTCAGTTGACTTTTTTTTATTTGAATGTATGAATCTTATATTTTTATCAATTAAATTCCTCAACATATTTTCATCATAACCAGCTTTCAAAATAAAACATCATTTTGCAAGTTTATGGATGTGTCTAATGCTAGGCTTTCGATATTATTCCACTGAAAATATTCAGAATTCATAGCAGACATATTAATTTTATTAGTATTGAATTGGATTTATAAAAGATTACAATAGGCTGTAATGTCACAAAATTGACTAATCTGGAAAACTTCTCTTATAACATGTGTAATTTTTATCAATAATAGTTTTCAATCTCATTCAGTTTCTGACTCAACTTTCTCATAAGTTTGGGATTGGAGAGTATGGTAATGGAATTGCATTAAATGAGCTTTCAATACTACTACTCGAGATTTGAATGCATTTACTGCACTAATCATATTAGTGATATCACAATTTTAAATTTAATTAAATGTAGACATTATATCATCAACAACAAAATAAATTCCAATACTGATTAACCAATATTTATTTTCAAGATACTCTTTAAATTTACCTCTTGATATAAATAAGTTAATCATGAAATGGGAAAATGAACCAAAATAGAAAAGTAAAGATTTGATTAATACCAGACTGCAAACTGCCTGAGACTAGTTGCAGGAAGGAAACATGCAAATACAGTATGCCATCCTGAATATTTTCAAAGGATTAAAATTGGGGGAATATAGTGGCCATTCTATACTGGAAATGCCCTCATTCTCCGGTAATCATTATCAATGTTGGCTCAATGTGGACATGAATTATCATCCATAAGAAGAAAAGCAGAACCAAACGTTGCAGTATAGAGTTTTACAATGGGTATAGAACTTTGATACTGCACATCTGTAACAGAGCCATCTTTAAAGCCTGCAATATGCCATTGAGATTCCAGCCTACACCATAATTTTGTCACCTGTCAGTGTGTGATGTTCTGGGCCTGATTTAATGTGCTTCATTCTCTTCAGACCCTTATATGCTTGTTATCAGATTTCATGGTAAAGTTGGATTTTTCCATGGACTTCCATTGTGGCCATCTAAGACAGTTGAAATGTTGATGACACCACTTTCATCTTGCTCTTTTGGTTTTTGGCAGTTAGTGGAACACAAACACCTCGTACTCAGGTGCACAGTATTGGCTGATCTTGTCTTGCCAAATGATTCTTCAACCATGAATATAACAGCTGTAGAGATTGCTTGTCACTTCCGCCTGCCTATTACAGTTTAACTGCCCAACTGCGATAGTTAGTGGCACTGGCTGCCGTACCAAAGGGTCCAGATTCGAATCCTGGAGGAGGCATGGATGTTTGTAAATATATAGTGTCTGTGCAGCATAGGGGCACTCTAAGTATGCAGTCCGAAAGTCCTTTCAACAGGTTGACTCTAGGAGAAGAGGTGTGGGAGACCCGTCTGCTTAGGGTGCTGCTTCTCAAAATTGGGGGTAAAACTGAGTTAAAGTCAGGCTGTCACCTACTATATGGTGCTGAAGGCTCTTGCCAATGATACATACATTTGATCTTTGCCACTGTGAATATTGTGGGCTTATGCTTGTATGACCATTATCATACAAGTGAGATTGGTAACAGCAACACAGTACAAAGTCTGAAATCCAGGCATCCAATATCTCGAATGATCTAACATCAGGAATTCCAGACTACCAACCAAAATTTAATAAATAAAATAATAAAAAATTCCACCTCCTCACAAAATCTAGGAACTGAGAATAATACTCAGTAAAAAGAATCAGGTATGCCATAAATGTGGATTTTTTCTACGATTTCTATGAATACTAGTGCCGCCATCTTTTATATATTTAGAAAACTAAAAGGTGTTATTGTATGTATTTTAAACAGAATTTTGCATCTTGGAGATAAAAACTGTCAAAATGGTGGGACGACACCACATGTCAAAGCGTTAAAGGCTTTATGGGCCTCTTTTTTTTTTAATCTTTTCATTTTAGGATTTTGATTCCAAGGCTGTGGCCAAGAAATCAAACAAAAATGCAAAAAACCAAGGAGTATGTGTGTATTGTAGAAAAAAAAGAAAATATAAAAAGAAATAGGTGGCACTGAATGCATCATTAAAACAGACACAAAAGTACTCAAATAAAAATTTCTTTCCAAAGCTGGCAAAAAAATTATATTTTTTTGGTGGTAGTGGTGGGTGATAATTAGAAATTATCTAAAAAAGTAAAGGGATGAAATGCTCATCTTCAGGAAGGTTATTGTTGACCAACTGAATAGCAGAATGTTGACTAGGTTCCGTCAAAATTTCTCCTCTCAGTTTCATTTGTTTCTTCGCTTTGCCTTATGCGCTATACTACCATGTTTAAGAAAAGGCTTTCAATGATAGGGAAAATCAACAGTTTTGAAAAAGGATTTGGAACAGACACTTTTGCAACTGATACATAAGCACCAGGAAAACTACTTTGTGTTCAAAAATTTTATTTTGTAACAAAGCCTAGCATAAATATACAATTAAAAGGAAGTGTAACACCAATGAAACAAAACATTTACAAGTGTTTACAGCTGCATGTCATGTCATAAGTAGTTCATGAATGATTTGAATTGAATGACATTTTGGAAAGTTAAAAGTCTGTCTGTGAGAAGATATTTTGTAACTTACATAAAATGATAAATTCCCTATAAATCTATTTTAAGAAGGACATATCAAGATACTGCTTACATTGGTGCAGTTTAGGATATCCAAAGTGTGATTGTGATCCATCATCATGAACAAATGCTGTGGTAAAATTTACATGTAATATTTCAACTAAAATCTTACACCCTAGGATATCGAATATATTCTTGCTGATAGCAGATGTTGTAGAAAGAAACCAATAGTTTAAGTTTTCATCAATAGAAATTATTTCATCTTAATAATAAAACATGTAACATTACTATGTCATTCTTATATGACATTCTTTTTCTGAATAATGCAGATATATGAAAAAGGTGAGGCATTTACAGTCTTGTTTCTCAAAATACTGAATCTAAAATGCTTGCTGTACATCTTGTCGAAAAGGTCCATGAATTGTTCATAAAGAATTGCAAACTTAATTCTAACGTTTTAGAATCACCTGCTAGAGCAAAAGTCTTCAGAGAGATTGCAGTTGATATACTGTAACCTTTGAATTCAGTTTTGACAAAGTGGGGAACATGGTAAAGTGTGAGCTTGCTGTTTTTAAGAGGCACAGACAGGATGATTGCACAGAATATCAAATACTGAAGATTTTTTTTTAGAATTCTTTGTGAAAAGTTCTGTCTTTATTTAGTTGTTTCTGGTTTCAGTGAAGGGTGATTAAAAGATTATTACTTTCTGTATGTTTTCATGGCCAGAAAATACAGTAAGGCTGGCCCTGCTGACCAGCATTTTTTGAAAACCACAGACGCTGTCAGTACTTTTTATGTTATTCGATTAAAATGCTCAGGAGTTATTCAAAAAGGCTTCTCTAAATAAGTCTCACATTAATAGTTTCATATTTTTCTCAGATACAAGCTTCCCTGAAGAAACAGAATCTAGACTTAGTGGCCTCTTTGCATGCATTTGATGTTAGAAAAATGTGTCCCAATATTTACACTGAAAAGGTATAGGTTCAAGCATTATGAAAACATGATTGATACTGTTACAAATCTTGTGAATCTGGTATGTTTTAAATATGCACGTGTCATATCAGCAGTTGATAGTTTTCCTGCCTCAGGGACATCTTAACAGATACAACTTGCCAGTGGAGAATCTGAAGAAAATGCCTGTGATGTTGTGTTATCAGAAGTGAATTATGCATTACATGGCAAGATTCCTTTTTTAAGTGTCAAAGTAGGGAATCTTTCTTTTTTTCCTGTTTGTTTAGGTAATTCTTGATCATGGTATTTATTATTCATTACAGTACTTTCCCTGGATTGATGGAAAATACTAAAATTGTAATGATATGTACAAATACGTTCTTATGTGCTTTGTTTATCACTATTAAGAAAACTTTATCTAATAATCAGTGCTAGTTATAGTATATGAAGTGGGTTAATGAATTCACAACTTAACACAGTTAACGTATTCATTTTTCCCAAACTATATTTTAGACATTTCCCTTTATCTATTTACCTACCGCTTTCAGCATTTTATTCTGACGCAACTCCCTGTCTTTATTCATAACATTCCTAACAATGCCACAGATTTTCAACACTATTCAAATTCCTTTGAACATCATGGTAAATGCAATAGAAAATTATACATTTTGTTATTTTTGAGCAGTTTGAAGGCATTTGAATTCATATTACAGACACCAGTGATTTGTTAATTTTGGATTGGGATTGTTAAGTTTGTCTGGGAGTGCATAAAACTTCTCAGTCATCTCATAGAGCCTATAAAATCACAATACTCTTTATTTTACTATAATCATTTATCGTGTGTAACACCTAACATCATCTGAACGGTAAATATTAAAAAATAATCATTCGAAATATAGTATTTCATTATAATGTTACTCATAAAAATTGAACTGCTTAATATTTCTGGTAACATTATAACAACAGAAATAAAAAACATTACTTCATTAATTATTTAAAATGTATATTTTTTGGTGATCCACGATATTTAAGAGCTGCATGGATCACAATGGTTCTGCGAAAGGCAACATTAGACTCCTTAAAGCCTTTAAAAATTGTAAAAATCCTATACAATAATAACAACAAACGCGTTTTCAATAGTTCTATATTCAGTAGTTCTATCTTAAACTAATACACTTCCCCACTAGCCTCTAGACCCTGCAAAGTTTGTGCTCCAAGCATGCGCAGTAGGCATATTTTCAGCA
>KK113459.1:0-23539 GCA_000611955.2 Stegodyphus mimosarum
TTGCGAAGAAAGGATAAAAGTTTATCCAGGGAACGCGCACTATCTTGGTGTGGCGTATTATCTAACATCGAACGACTTCTTTCCCATGCACGAAGAAAAGTCTCTGGTAAGCAGGATTCAACAAGTGGCTCTAAAAATTCAGCAAATTTTTCTTTAGTTCTACCCAGACTTTCGAGTGCCATGAGTTTGCTCTCAAGTAAATCATAAAGTTCTGCTAAATCTCCTTTAATTCGACCAGCAGCATTCTTCATTACTATTGAAAGTAGATCCCGTACATAAATCTGAACCAAAAGTTCATCTCTGCCGAAGCGTTCCTTAAGTTGCGCAATCACCTTTGGATAATTTTCTTTAGTTGGTGGAAAACTTGTTACCAATCTTGCTGCTTTAGAATCTGCTACCACACACTGTAACAGATATTGAAATTTATCTTCATCCACAATAGCATTATCTTTATGAATTTTTTCAAACTGGGACCAAAAGGCAAGAAAGTCTTTCGGATCTCCGCTAAATTTCCTCAATTCTAGCTTCGGAAGCTTGAATTTCCTTTTTTGTTCACTTGCTGTTTCTTCCGTAGAGGAATCTGTTTTCTCTGCAGTTTCCAATAGCGAACAAACTGAGCAGAATTTATCTCGGTATTCCTCCGCTTCAGAAAAATCTTTGGAATATTCTTCTTGAAGGGTATCATCGCTTAGCAGCAAATTCGAAACTTCTTCTTGAGTTGTTTCTAAACGTGCGAATTTATCTTGAATTTGTTTAAGCAATGTACTGACTTCGTCACTTTGTAAGGTTTCAGTTTCGATCTTCTGAGTAATAGCGTTGCAGCAAACCGTGAATGCTGTTCGCAGCGACTTTCTTTTCGCTTTCAAAGCTTTGATATCCATATTTGAGCAGAAAATAAAAGTAGCGGACGCCAGAAATACTATGTTGCAACTCTCTGGGTTACAACGTGCAGGTTCAAAAGAAATAATCACAGCAGGGATTACTTTAAATCAAAATTTTAATACAGATATCTCATTACTAGCGAAACGTTACACTACTACTCTCTTACATAACAATTTCTCCGTCTCTTTTACAGTTAAAGAAAAAGTAATAATAAAAATAGTCCTATCCCGAGAGGCACTCCTGTTGGCGCCGCCCGGCTGTTGCGTAATCTGTCCTAATGAAGCTGTCTCCTACAGTGCTAGCAAGCCGGCATCTATCATCAAACTATCGCTTCAAGAATCGTCATCGTTTCGTCCAAGCCCTTGGTGGCAGTTGTTGGACTGGTTTCTGCTCTCTTCGCTGCTGGGAGCTCAAGGGTGAAGGTCGGGCTTCGGCCTGGCTGTTCACCGACTGTCTCTTCACCGACTGCGTCTTCACCTACCACCTCGCTTCTTGATGCACGTTTAACTTTCCTGAAAAGTCCGATGATGTGTTTCCTGATTTATAGAAAGCCAACTGTAGTTTTTTTTATTGAATATATTCATTCTACATGCAGTTTCTGAAAATTCATCCAGCATGGAATGATATTTTTTAAGCAAAAATCATGAACGATCTCATTGTGCAATTTAAGACTCATCCATTGTCTATCGCCACGTGGTGCACTGCTCTAAATTAATTCACTGGTAGAAGCTTCAAAATTAGAAGAAATTTCAAGACAAGTTTATTGCTGCTCTACATATATTTTCGATACGGTTTTTTCGTGATTTATAGAAAGCGATGCAAGAGGATTGTGATATTAAAGTGTATCGTTAAACGAGTGGACGTTCTGTATTTATAGAAGGACTATAGTTATGATCTGATTATTTAATTTTCTTGTTTTATTTGTGTGAGTTCAGCAGTAAAATTTTTGATAGGAAAAATAAATAGAGTAAATTGTAGATGATTAACTTGTATTTTCTTCTTCAACCATCACAACGTCTGGGGTAAGTACTTTATTTTGCTATCCTCTGTAGGTCACATATTTTATCCCTATCATTCGGGTTATTGCGGAAACAACGTGATGTACTCTTAATCACATGTCTTAAGGTTGGGTAGTTGGATAGTTGGATAGTTAAGTACTGGGTAGTTGGATTTCTTCATTCTTATTCGCGGTTCATCGCTGATAAGATTAATATTCAAAATTTTGGTTATCACTTGTACACCAGAATAATTATAATTAATATTTCTCATAACCTACAGAAATTAACACAATTTTAATTACATAAGAAATTAAAATATATATAAGTATTTTTACCACATATAAATATTTTTACTACAATTAGTTAGAACAAGCACTAATCAGAAAAATGACTGTTCAAATTGAAAATCCGCATTCGTGTACTGCACGCGTACACACGGCTGGGTTGCCACATAAATACCCTTTCACGATGTTATTTGCTTGTCTTGTGCATTGCGTAAATTCGCTTGTACTATGTACATATTCTTTGAGTTGGGCAGATAATTAGAAAAATACTTTTTTTTTTTTTTCTTGTTAATGCAATTCAAAGCTGCTGATTCAGTTCTTTAAAATCCCAGCAAAGACCATTTAGAATGATTTTTATAAGAGCGTTTCATTTGTAGAACTTCAAAATTCTTGTAATTCAGGCTTGTTACCAAAAAATGCACTGTTGATGACTAGGCACAAGAGTGAGTAGCAAATTAGAAAATACCTATTACTTTACTTTTTAATGATCCTGGAACAAATGGTAGTTATTATTCAGCTGTAATTTCAAAAATAAGGAGCACTGTTTACTGTACTTAAATATCGTAGTGATATACTTGCAGATCAAAATGAATTTAGATTTGTTGTCATCCATGGAGATGAAAAAAACTGAGTGGACAAAGTACAGAAACATTTCCATCTGGAGATTCAGTTATCAGAGATACTGAGACACAAGTATAAGATGTCTTTATGGGAATGGATGTGTTCTGCACAATCACCTTATTTTTTCCCTACTTGCTTAAATATATTATTTACAACTCTTGACCACTAATAAGAATATCAAGGTTTAAATTATGTAGCTTAACAAGAAATTATGCTTTTATATGTATTCGAGAGATAGATAGTAAAATGCAGCATTTACAGAAGAGGGAACAAAAACAAGAGAGGGTGTTACTGATAGTCATATTAATATATTTATTTTTATATGCTTTTTGGTACTTTCTTATTATAGCAACCCTCAAAATTTAATCACTAATCAATTGAGATGTCATGTGTAGCAAGGTATAATGGTACATGGCAAGCAAGGTATATGCTGAGATATTTCAGTTGGTTAATGATTCAGTCTTGGGGGCTGCTATAATAAGGTACCTGCTTTTTTTAATCATATGTGCTTTCATTTCACTCTTTTCCTTAGAAACATTGTACACCAAATTAGGAGATATAATTATCGAAAAACTAGTGGAACTATGTTAATGCCTATAATTGTTCCTTTCAAGGTATTTGAAAACTATAACTATTATTCTCCTTTGATCTTAATGGACCAAAGGCTGTATTCCTTGTAATATAAATTGAAAGGTATACTTTTTAATGATTTCTTTCAATTATGTTAGAATAATGATTTAAGCAGTAAGAAACATTGTTTCGTTATTTATATTTAACATGATCAATTATCTCGGTCAGACTTGGCAGTATATCAAATGTTTCTTCTGCAGAAATCAAAAACAGTCTTATTGATGTAAATTTTTTATTTCTTATTCAATAATCTGCCAGTTTTTGCAACTTACGGTTTACTGTATACGTATCGACTTTGTGTTTCTCTTAAAGTATCATTTGGTACTATCTGAAGGGGAGAGGGAAATGTATAAGTTTAAACAATCCTTAAAGTTTTTTGAAAATTTCATATATTTTATATATGTCAAATGATTCATAGATTTTTCATCTAATTTTGATTATAGTTTCATATGATCAAGAAAATTATGTATTTCGAGAGACTCTTCAATAGGAACAAAAATTATATTTTTCTGTATAAGTATTGTTTCTAATAATTTTGTGTAATTATTATTAAAGACAAATGTGAATGTTCTAAATTGTACAATGTTTTTATTAGATTAGCCAAAAAGCATTTGGATGATCACTCATTTTTAGGTGGTTTACTGCATGTATGTTACGCTCCAGAGTTTGAAACTGTATCAGAAACAAGACTGAAATTGCAAGAACGCCGGAAATATATAGCTTGGAAAACAAACACAGGTAAGATTTTTTTTATTCAGTTCATTTAAGATGGGTTATGTGCTTATTATGATTTATGTTATAACTGTAAGACTTGAATAGATTTTTTATGCCTAAATGTATATCTGAATGAAAAATTGTTTCTGTTAAGAGTTTTTTGATAGCAAATTATTTAGTTATTTAGACTGGAAAATAACAAATTGATAAACCTAAACAGTAATCATAAAATCAACCTGAAGAACATCATTATGTATTGAAAATTTTAATGCTAGTGATAGCAATAGATTTTTTTTTAAAAAAAAGTTTTTTAATGCTAAGAAATACACAATATATGCTAAATATATTTATGAATTATGTTAGTTATGTGCACTGGATTTTCTGTCATTGTAATTCTGTACAAATAGCCCTCAGAACTGTGCATTATTGAGTGCAAAACTTGAGATTTTATAAATATTTTATTCCAAAAGAAAATTTGGGATGATTATATTAAATACGAGGGTAAGTTGAAAAATAAGTTTCCCCTGTCGACTGTGGTCAGAGTTGTGTATGAAAGTCAAAAAATAGAATGAGACATTAAAGATATGACATACCTTTATTTTATTATTCTCGTACGAGTACGTTGAGACATTTGTCATATTGCTTGATAAGCTCCAAAAAGTCCTCCAAGAAAAATTCAGGGCTTTGCATATGGAAGAAGCGTTGAACGGCTATGGGCGAAAGGCGACACAGCAGGAAAACGCGTAAGAAAACGTGTAAGTCACCGATACACCATTGGGTAGAGGTCGCTGCAAATAAAGCAGATGGCGCTGTTGCAGTGCCTGCGCAAAGCGGAGACCAGCCTCTCATTTGAGCCCCGGTAGGTATGGAGAGAAGGTGCGTTTTGAATTCGTGGTCAAAGGAGGAAGTGAGAGCGGTTATCCGCTATGAATGGCCACATGGGGTATCAGAAACAAATTCATAACTGCCTCGTGGAAGTCTGTGGCCAGGTGTGATGTTGAAGCAAATGGTGCGGAGATGGTGTTGCACATTCAGTGATGGACGTCAGCAAGTGGAGGACATACCGAGAGCTGGACGGACGCGCACGGCCACTACAGAATCAAATGTCAGGAAGGTGGATGACATGATTAGAGCGAACCGGCGTATCACCATAGATGAAGTAGTGGAAGAACTCGGAATCTCACATGAGCGAGCTCAAAACATCATCCACGACATTCTTCGATACAGAAAAGTGTCAGCACGATGGGTGCCCCGACAATTGACCTCGACACACAAGGAACAACGCATGGGGGTCAATACTGGAAGCAATACTGAAGTGAAACAAGCCGTTCAACGCTTCTTCTATATGCAAAGCCCTGATTTTTTCCTGGAGGGCTTTTTGAAGCTTATCAAGCGATATGACAAATGTCTCAATGTACTTGGTACCTATGTGGAAAAATAAAGGTTGACTTTCATACACAACTCTGACCACAGTCGACAGGGGAAACTTATTTTTCAACTTACCCTCGTATAAGAAGTTAAGATCCATGATATGTTTTTTATGGGAAAAAAATTTGAAGCAATGAAAGGAATTAATTTTTTGATTTGTTTATGTGTAAACTAAATATTTCAGTGTACTTTTGTGTTATAGCAGCCTCGACAAGAAAAAGGAATTTGTATGTTTCGGCTTTGGCGAGAAACGTACTCTTGCCAATATATATAAGCAATTCATCCAGTTTCTGTAATATGCAGTTTAGTACATTCTGATTGTTCACATTCCCAATTTCAACATTTGGTAGAATTGCTGTATTTTCGAGGATGCATACTGCTATAGCAAATGCATGCATGTTCATACCACAGTTGTTTTAGAGTACAAGTAGATTTACACACTTTGTATTTAATTGAATCACCTCTAAAAATGCAAATATCATTTGTATAAAATTCTCCCCCCCCCCATTAAATGCTTATTTTTGTTATTATTTATTAATAAATCTTTGCCCGTGATCCGTAACAATAGCCAACTTATCGTTTTTCATCAGTTCACAGAATTTTCAATGAGTTAGCAACTTTTCATGCTCACAGTTTATTTAATATGTGCATGTGAAACCAATATAATGTAGATTTGTATTTATTATTTTATTTAGTACAGTTTTGTCAGCAATTTATTTAAATAAGCAACATATAGAAGCATACCAGAAATTCATTTTAAACAGATACTTTCTGGTGCCCACAGTTTAGCGGTTGTTGCTAATAATGCATCAAACACATTATCATGCGTGAAGTTAAGCCTAAGTATAAACTATTATTGGCAGACATCTAGTCATCTGTGTAATGGCATCCATATGAGAATGAAAACACCCGTGTACTTTTCCATGGAAATACTGAAAAATGTACGAAATTCATTTCTTGTGTACAAGTTATTGCATTGAAAAACTCCGTTTCTGAGAGTTAATGATTGCATTATGAAATCTCCTTAGTTTGGCATTTTGTATTACTAATTACTAAATGTAATTTCATATACTGTCATTATGCTTAGGAAAAAATTAATAGTTTTAAAAAAACTGATTTGAGTACATTTATTAGTTAAAGACTAACTATTTTGTAAGCATTTTTATGACAGTGTTTCCAGAGCAGGCTTTTGTTCTTAAAAATCTAAGTATAGAGATGATAGTATTTAAAGAAAAGCAGGTGTGACATAAAGGCAGTTTTTCTCCTGACTAACTGACATTCGTGCATGTCACTTTCAAATGCTTGCTGGCTAGGGAGGTCATACCATAGGCAGTGAGAATACATTGATTAGCATTGGCCATGACCATATTTTTGTCTCTTGAGTAGTTCTGGGGAGTCAGCATTTTTTAAATCTGACTTAAACAATGAGTGAAGCTCCAAGACATATTTGCTTAGAGTGGGAAGTTGCTTACTAGTTTTCTTTTGTTGACATAACAACAGAGAAGTTGGAAGATTCTGAGGAATGTTAAGTTCTGTTAACATAGCAAATTGCACTCTTCTTTAATTTCTGATTTAATCTAGATTATTATTTTTACAGGCTATTATTATTGCAGTTATATTATGAAAATTAAAGTTTTAGTTATCAATAATGTAAAAATGAGTTTCTAGTTCTGGAACTGCAGCTGGATCTGCAAAGATAAAGCGTGATATGTCAAGCAAGCAAAAAATGGAATTGCTGCAACAAATTGATGAAGATGTATCCATTTCAAAATTATGCAAGGAAAATGAAATTTACAGAATTTTTAAAATTTTTAGTGGATTTTGAAACTTTTTGTAAAATTTATAGCTGCAGCAAGCCAAAACAAGAATATATTATTAAAAAGGCTTAAAAGTTGAGAGTCACGGTAGCAAAACTGCTTGTGAAATATTTGCATAGATATTTTAATTATTTTTCTGCATTGCTGCCTTAATAACTTATATAAAAGAGAATGTTATGATGTTGATTCTGGTATGCTTTAATAACCTAAAATTAGATAAAAGATTAATATTGATTTACTCATGTATAGGACTGAAAAAGGAACACATAATATCATGTATGAAATATATATTTATTTCAGAACCTTAAAACTGTATTGATAAATATTTGGTTACAAGAAACCTATATAACACCAGTCACAAAATAACATTTGTGAGTTTGTTGCCGAAGACCACCACATCAAAGGACACGAAATCTTGAAACATCACAAAAGTCACAAATTAAATTTTAACACCATGCTTGCAGGAAACTGTAGGACTTTGAAAAAAAATCTGGCTGCCTTTTAACAAAATGCACTGCTTGGTTGATCTTGTGACTGTGGTGTAAAGAATTTCCCAATAGATTGAAAACTGTAATGAGGAATGCTACTTCATCCTAACAGCGTATACAGTGAGGAAAATCTTGATAATGAATAACACTGTCACAGGTATGAAAAATAAATAAATAAATGAAGAAGCACGAGGACTTGCTAATGAAATGGTGGTGCCGAATAAGCAGGGAAAAGAGGCATGTCTTGCGGCTAGATGTGAGAGAATAACACATGAAGGGGAAGAGAGAACAAAAACTTCAGAACCGGTCAATTTATAGTTTTTTTTTTTTTTTTTTTTTTTTTTTTTTTTTTTTTTTTTAACTAATGTCCATTGCCACTGTCGAAATGGAATTTGGAGTGAAAAATGTGAGGGCTTGCTGTCACAATGAATAGGAGGAACATTTTTTTTTATGCTAAAGGGGATGATTGAATGGGTGGGAACATTGTACCAAAGGCCTGTCATTGCTATATCCAAGGCTAATGGCTCAAGCCAAAGTGTTTCATGAGGAATTGGACTTAAAAATTCTGCAGAAAAAGTTCGAACTGGTGTCAAGTATTCCAAAGTGAGACGATGATTCTGGCACATGCAAATGCCACAGGAATTTGCAAATGTAAACTTTATGTAATTGAGAAAAAATGCACAAGGTTGGGCATTTAAAGAGATTTTCCATGTCATTTGTTATTCAAATAGCATAAAGGAGATACGTATTAATGAATGATTACTTTGAAAATCATTCTATACTGAGGCTGGTAGCATTTGAAATTGGTTGTTTTAAAAGATGATGGAAAAATTATCTTGATTATAAACAACTGTTCGGCTCGTACTTTATTAAAAGTCTCCGTCTTAATCGTTCCTCCAAATTGTGCATTCATCATGCAGCCTCTACATATCAGAGTGCTGTGCATGTTGAAATCTCTACATATAATAAAACAAAGAGTCTGTGTGTGTGTGTGTCTTTCGTTCGTGTTGCAAGTAAACTAATAGACCCAGGGCCACGAAATTTGGTGCATAGATGTATCTACGCAAGAGCCAGTGCACCTCGAAGCGATTTTTTCGAAATTCGAATTGGAATTTTTTTTATTTTAAGTTTTGTGACAAAAACGCGTCATTTTGAGACATAATGGGCTACAGGAAAGCGAGATTTCACTCCATACATTTCATTTTCACATCGTCATGAGGCGTAGACACTTGCTATTTTACGAAGTTAAAATAAATTTCGTATTTCAATAAATCGATTAAATACGAATTTATTTAGGAAGGTGAGCTTAACATCTTTTCAGCGGAATTTTTTTAAAAAAAACTGATTTTAAAAAACGTGCTGTTTATTTTCCTTTGATTTTTGGACACGTTGAACTTTAATCCTTTCGACTCCTTTTAAAAGACGAATTTTGGAAAAATAATAATATTTTGTATTTTTTTAAAATTTTTTAAATGAAGCTTCCGAATACACGTCTCACATCTCAGATATTTTAAAACGTAGTTTTGGCAACAATTTTCCTTTCTTATTGTTGTTGATAGATTTTTGATAAAATTGCATCATTTTGAATAGTTTTATTCTTTTAAAAATTTCGGTTTGGCAACAATTTTTCATCATATTTCTTATGTTACTGTTTTTAAAAGACTGAAAAGTTTAAGAAATTAAAAAGTTGTTTCTTTTTGCAACGGTAAATTGTTTAATTACTTTATTAGAATAATTAACATTTGTATCAAGGGATATTGCTTATTTCATTGTAATATTGTGTTTTAATTATATATAATTTTAATTATAAAAAGTTTTGCATGATATTTTTTAATCTGTTTAAGTTCTTAATCTGTTTATACCATTTGAGTTCTTAAGATTTTGCAAAGGGAAGTTGGTTAATTTATTTATTAGGATAATTAATATTTGTATTAAGGGATATTGCTTATTTCGTTGTATGCTTTTTATGCATTTTTAACTGAATTTTTTTTTCCTTTGTTGTTTGTTTCTTTTTCGATAAAATTGTTCTGCAGAGTAAAATTCTGTGCAGTTTTCAAATTTAATGTTTGGTGTTCTCTTTAGGGATTTTTCTGGAACACTTAAAAGCCAGACGAAGGCTGGCCGCGCAGCGGCTAGTACAGTTATAAAGTAACATTTTCAAAATATATGCTAAATTTTCTGAGCAGTGGCAAGATCATTCAAGAATTTTCGAAACTTTAACATAAAATCTTCTGTTTGGAGCATTGCAAGGTCATGGAAGCAAATATTGAGTGAAATGTTATCAGTTTAGGCCGTAGGGCTGTATGTGAACATCATTTCAGTGGCTGCATAATAACTCTTTCAGGTTCATCAGTTATATTATTATTTATTAATATTTTTATTAGCCCAAAGGGACGGTAGATCAGAAGGCTATTGGTCTCAAAAGGACATTTTATGGCATTTCACTATAAATGGTGAATCACTTTTTAAATTGTTGCTACCAAATATTATCTCCCTGTATTATATTTAAAGAAATAAATAATGAAGAATCTGCATGTGAATATATGTATATTTCTTGCATTGTGAAAAAATGATGGAACCTGAATGAACAAAAATTGATGTATAATTTCAAATATATATATTTAAATGATGTATTTTTTAGTTGCATACAACTCTCATGTAATTTGACTCTTTTAATAGGAAGGCAAGGACAGTCGTCAGCATCCCAGGCTGTGACAAACAGGAATCAAAATACCCAAGAAATTGCTAGAAAACAGACAAGATCTGGGCCGAGTAGCAATATAGAACCAGTTACATATATTTGGGCTGGAAAAGAATATACTGTGTTTCCACAGTGCACTCAGAACAAGGAGACAATGCAGGATATGGTGGGTCAAAAAATGGGGAGTCCATCTGGCTTGTTTGTGCCACGCCAGCTGAAAGACAAATTAACTGGTGAACAAAATATTATTAACATGAATAATACTACAAATCAGGCAACACAGTCATTTTCTCTGCCATATGTGGATGATTCATCATATTTAAATACTGTGTCTCACGTAAGAGAAAAGATTTCAAATGTAAGTATGACAAGATATTGTTTCATTAATAAAAATCCAAGCATAATATTTAAGCTATTTTATTTTAACAATAACAATAATTTAATTACTCTTTTATGAAACTATAAATGTTTTTAAATTTGCTCTTTTCCCCAAATCATCGCATAGTTCTCAGATTTTTGTTTTATTTTCATTAGATGCTTGATAAATGTCGATTGAATTTTGAAAGTATTCAAGCAGATTTGATTAGCTCTCATTATCTAGCTGTTGTTTTGTTTAGCAGGAAAAGAAGATTGTGTTTTAGCTTTGAATAAACGAATGTTAATTTAGGTTGAAATAACACGTTGAATAATAATTATTGGAGAAGTCAAGCAACAAAAATTAGCATTATATTTATTGTTTGACTTCTCCCACAAACTAATGTTAGTTTAATATATATAATCACTTATACGTCTTTTGATTAAAATTAAACCAAATGAGCAGCTATTTTAATTATCTTACTCTCTTTATCTTATTTAATTATCTTTTAATTAAAAATCAAATTTGACTTTGAAGTGGTATGACCTGTTTTATCTGATCAAGAAATATGTTATATTGTATATATTTCCTTGATAGGTAAGATATTTTTGTCTAGTCTTCAAAGCTCTAAATATCATCTTAATGAATGGAAATTTATAAAAGCAAAAATTAAATTAGGTAGTGTACAAATCTAGCTCAAATTGCTACATAAATATATCTTTTCATGAGTATATCCCCAGCGCTTTAGCGCTCAGAGGTTTAAATTATTGGACTGTGTAGAGTTTATCCCCTTATCTCTCCTGAGGCAGGGGACATACACCAGTCCCCTACAAAATTGATTTAAATTTGAAAATTAAAAATCTGTGCACAGATTTATGTTTATTCATTAAAAATTATAGTGAAATTATTTAAAAAAAGAGGGAGAAGAAATTGCTTTTATTTTTAACTCAACTATATCATTGTTTTTATTTATACTTATACTAATAATCAAAAACAACTGTTTATACCTTAAACAGTATGGCTAGCTGTAGTAATTATCTACAGCTAACCATACTACTTGAGGTATAAATAGTTATACTAATTGTTTTTTCTCTTTTTAAAAAACTACATTTTCAGAAATACTTTTTCAGTGCAATATGTTTTATAATTGAAAAATTCTTTTATAGATATCTGAGGAAATTTTAATATAATAATATGTTTTATAATTAAAAAATACTTTTATAGATATCTGAGGAAAAGTAGTTTAATAATGTGACGGTTTGCTTCATATGAACTATTTAAAATTTTATTTATGAGAAATACATCAAATTTAAGTTTAAATTTAACAGCAGTGAACTGCTAGAGTGTTTATCATTATACCCACTGAGAAAACCTTTCTCACATTAAGTCTGCTTCTAAATAGGCAAATGTTTTTGAAAATTAAACTGAATAAAATTTTTAAATAAAATGATGCATGTGAAACCAAAATTCAGTTTCTGATTTTGTTACATTAAAGACTGCATCACTATATAGAGATATTGGACATTTACCATGAGTGTACACGTGTAAATATTATTATTGTGGAACGGATAAGTGTTAAAAATTGGTGGGTTTTTCTTCAGAGAGCAAATTGTATATTCTCATTATTTATTGAAATTCTTTCATTTGAATTTTTAATGTGTTATATTTGCATTTTCTTATCTTTAGGTTTCTGTCCCTAATGTGAGGGTCAGCTTGAAAAGGAAGAGAAGACTTTGACAGTGGTAGATTTCTTAATCATAAGATGAACAATGCGTCCAAATTGTTATTTTAACAAACATTATGTATATGTGCTTTGTACAGTTATGTAATATATGTTATATGTAAGTTTATAAATCGTAAGTGAACAATGTAGCTCCAGTAATTATTTCTTAAGCAACTAAACAACTTTTTTTTATATGTATGTTTATTGTGTATATTTTATTTTAACCTATTCTGTTCTGTGTGTATATGAATTTATTATTGTGTGATGTTTATTTTTTCAAAAATGTGTTTAATAAATGGTTAATATACATTTTATGAATTAGTTGTGTTTTTTTCCTGTATGAATAATTGAATCCTTCAATTTCATGCTGAATATGTTTAAAAGTAGATTATGGTAGTTTTACTATTTTAGCTAGACTAGTTTTAAATAGTTTGTTTTTAATCATATATATGATAGTATTATTTTAAGTATTTATTTTAATAATTGTAATTTTTGATACATATATGTTGTTTGCAAATGAATTTTTGTCAGCTTTTTTATTTTATCACCTATTCTGAAGTTAAATATTTTACATTTCATAGATCCATTTCATGTTCTTGGTGTGGGGAAGGTTATTGAAAATATTTCAAGCATCACCATGACAGAATATAAGTAAGGCTTTTTAAAATTTTTCTTTAAAAATTTTATGTAATCTAAATTCATTAATTATAATATCACTGTATTTATAATACAATTTTGTAGTTATTGAAAAAAATTTAAAACATGTAAAAAAGTTAGTAGTTGAAAATATACAAATTGTTTGAAACATGCCATTTTATAAGAAACAAAGTAGTTCAGATTCCATATTGAACCATATGTTATGTATATGAATAATATGAAATAGTACTATCAGTTACTTTTCCTTTCCAAAAGTAGTGAGTTTTTGTGAAAACTTTTTAAGTTAATATAAAATGAAGAAGAAAATATCATTAACTTGTATGAAAGAAATTGGTATTTGCAGGCTTCTGAATTAACTAACTAGATTGAAACAGACTTTAAAATGTACAGCTGTGCTTTGAAGTGCATGTAATCAAGGAGCCAGTGTGCCACATAGTTTCACATAAAAGCAAATGAACATACATTATGCATATTTATATGTATCATATATTACATTCCTGCATGAAAGAAAAATAGCATCTTATTTGGCATTTCTTAGATGCAAACAAATAATTTCAGAAGATCTTGCTTTATTAAAATGACTCGGTTTACTGAACAGGTAAATTGTTTAGGAGGAGATGACTAGCATTGTATGACTAGTTTTAATTGGATGCTTACAATAGCCAACTTTATCTCAGTATTAGAAGTAGAAGGTGGGTGTCCAATTATTTCAGTAGCATAATACAACATAATATTGTTAATTTTTAGGTTTATTTTTATTTGTTTACATTTTGGTCACTGCCTTCTAGTCATACTAGATCGCCATGTAACTTTGTGTGTTGCCATATTTTAACTTTTGCATCAGTTTTCTATTATTTATGGCAACAAATGACAAAATAGACTATGTATATGTGTGTGTGTATACACACATATGCACACCAGGTATCCAAAAAAGTTTGTGCCATTGGAGCAAGAAGTGAAAGGGCAGGTGTCGGGGTGACATCAGATGTTGACAATCTTGTCACCCGTTAGTCAGTGCAGAGTCGTGAGGCACTTCAATTGTGTCGAAAGCAGTCTTGTAAGAATACAATCCTGAAGTAATCATGTCAGTGTCAAATAATGTTTTATAGCCATGCGTACTTTATGAATTCAAATTGGGCAGCCATACTGCAGAAGCTGCTCGAAAACAATGCTCTGCATTCGAAGAGGCATTACTGAGCGAGTACACAGACTGAAAGAGGTTGAGTCAGTTGGATCATGAAGGATAGCCTCCAGGACGAGCCTCAAACTGAGCATCCATCCACTATTCACAATGTCCTCTGAAGAAGAACGTTAAGCATAATCCATGTGGAATATGCAAGGAACTTCCACAAGGGTTTGGAGTATTGGAGGAAATGATTCGATTTCATCTGCACAATCGTAGGAAGATATAGAAGCTGATTAAGTGGGTTCCTCGCTTTTTGACCGAGGAAACCAAACTCAGCAGCTCACTTTATGCTCTTCATTGTTGTAACACTACAAGAAAGCCTCATTTTTGGACCAGATATTGACCTGTGGCAAGAAATGAGTAACCACAAATGAAAACATCATTGGTTGTCCCCTGGTTCTCTGGCTTTTGACCCCAAATAAAACATTCATCAACAGAAGGTATTGCTCTGTGTTTGGTGGACCAGCGCTAGCATTGTGCCCTTTGAATTGTTAGAGAGTGGCAAAATCATCTCAGCATAGATGTGCTTCTTCCAGCTGCATTGTGTCCAAAACAACCAGCAATAGCCAATAGGAAAGGAGTGATCATTCGTCAAGGCAATGCCGGGCCTCATATGGTAAAAGCTACTAAGAGGGTGATCAACACACTTGATAAGGAAGTTTAACCTCATCCCCCTTGCTCCCTGAGGGGGGGTGCAGCCCGAGCGGTAAAATCACTGAGCACTGGAAGTTTCGGACCTGTGTTTGAATCCAGGTGAACAGGCTGGCTGCATGGGTGTTTTCATGATTTTCCTGTGTGTAATGTGTATATGTGCCAGTTTCCTTTAGAAAGTTCTCCATGAAGACATCCCTTCCATTAGGCAGATACTGTAGTGTGCTTTGCCATAATAAACTAAACCAAACGTTACTCTCTGGACATCGCTTCATCCAACTATCATTTGTTTTTTTGCCATGGGTAACCATTTGCTTGAACAATAGTTCCAAAAGTAAGATGATTTCACACAAGCCATAGAACAATTTTTTGGCTCTAGAAGGAAGAACTTTTACAAATGTGGGATTTATAAGCTTGTAATTCATTGGGAATATGTAAGTGAAGTTGAAAGAGATTACTTTGCTGAATAAAATGCATTTGCATGAAATTAATGTGTCATTATTTCTCACTGTGAACTATGGCACAAACGTTTTCGGATACTTGGCGTATATGTTCATAAAATTTTTCATTGTATTTATTGCAAAAATTCTACTTAGGGTTATTAAAAGCAGGGATGACAAGATAAATATTGCTATGCAAAACAGGTAACATCACTTTCCAGTATCAGGAAGGCCTGTAAGTAAAATTTGGTTAGGCATTGCTGTGTTCTGATTCTGATGCTGATTCATCAAAAGTTGTGTTGATGGATAGTTTCAAAAGAGCTGCAAATTTTTTGCACAATCCTGCATTAATTGAAAAAAAGAAAAGATTATGCATTAGAATATCATTTGCTAATGTTGAAAAAGACAGGAGATATATCAGCAAGATCATTTATTAATGCGTAGGAGAAGGGTTAATTCATTAGCACTCATCACTGTTTGAATCTGTCAAGGCAGGATGGTCATTAGCATTTAAACTTCAGTAGAGTTTAAACATTAGCATGTAAACTTCTTCATTGTGAAGATGGATGCTACTTGTCTGGTATTGGCAGATGTTAATACTTTGAAATTGGACAGTGTGCTTAATTGCTGTGTACAGAGGTTAGCCTTGGGTTGCACACATGCCACTGAACTAAAATTTAGAAGGAAAATACTCCTATTATAGTTTCATGTATAAAAATTTTGAAGAACTTTATTCACATAATGGTAATTGCATTTTGTAGGTTATGCAAAACTTTCTAACACTAAGATGCATGAAGTTTGATGTCGTGAAAGAGAAAGTGAGCATGAACAAGGTAAGCAGAGGGAAATAATTTGAGTACATGGTCAGCAGGCTGTCAGAGTGACTAATAAGTGAGTGTACAAGCAATCTCTGTTGGGCAAGACAGTGTTGATAGGAGCAAAATATGAAAATCAAAATTTGAAGACAAAATTTTTTTGGTATATGCGTGTGTTTGTAATTTGTATAGTTGCATAAATATGGAGTTCATTTTGCTTTGATATTTTTTTCAGTCTAGTGTTCTCTTTTGCTGGTGCTTCCAGAACAGCATTAATTTTTGCATTCACCTTTACTAAAAGTTACAAGGTATTGTTAAAATGTGTTAAATAAAATATTTTGTAAGGTGCATTTCAGTATGGCTACCTCTCGAAAACATATATATTGTAGAACAGTCAAATTTGGAGAGGTACTTCGCAGTAAAACATGCCACATTTGGCAGGAAATATCCTATTAATTACACTAACAACAGATAATCACTTAACGAGGGCAATTGAAGAACTTCAGAAAGCTGATGAAAAAGTAAGTTTTGTATTTAATTTTTCGAGATATTCTGGTAATAATGTGAATATTGCAAACTTCAAAGTGACTCAGAAAATTCTTGAGAGAGGAAAACCATTTACTGATGATGAACGTATAAAATTCTGATATTTAACACCAGAGGTGCTATTAGTATCAGTCCTCACTTTTTTGCCTGTATCACTTTTCAAATCTGTTGCCACTCAGTGAAGCATAAGATATTTGGCTTTTAAATTTAGTAAAAGAACTCATCTGTTTAAAAGAAATGTGCTGCTATTCCTCAAAGCAAGATATTTTTATCTTCTATGCAAAAGTTTGTTGCCCTGGGGCAAAGCTTAAGATGTTTAATATTTCTTTTAAATGTGATCTCTCTGTTATTGATTAACAGGCAAAGCAATTTAAAAACAGTAAATACAGTTTTTTTTTAATCTCTGTTATTTATTACTATATAAACCTTTGAAATTACACTAGCTGGATTTGTAAAAAAAAATTATATATTTCGTCTTTTTTTATAATTACTGTTTTTAGAGGTTGCCTACACTAGCGGCTAGTATTAAAAAAAGTGAAATAGACAACAAAAATGATTTAATGTAAAAATTAGATTTGAGACTAAATTACCCTTTTGGGCAGAAAAGTGTATATTAACATTTAAATTGTATCAAAATTCTAAAGATAATTTGTTTTTAAAAATTTTGTAGTTGAATTTTATTTGCCACAAGTGAAAAGAAAATTATATTTAATAATAAAGTAGTGAAAGACAAAAAAAAAAAAAAAAATTTAAAAAAAAAAAGAGAAAAAAAAAAAAAAAAAAAAAAAAAAAAAAAGTTGTGTCAGCGGGAGTGAGTACAAGAGCAAATAAATAAACTGTGAGCTGAAGGAGAGTATACAAACCCATAATAAATCCTCTGGTGCAATGTTAAAATCTGAATCCTTTCAAATTATTTCTCCCTTTCATAAATATTTTTGTTATTGCATATGAAGAATTTTTTTTTTGGATTTCAAAAACAAAGCAGAGATTTTCTATAAAATTAAAAACTGTTATCTATCAAAATGGTAGCAGCTTTGAATATGATCAACAAGCTGAATATGTTAAGTGAAGCTTCAAATATGTGGAGTTCCAGATTTGTGTGTCTTGCTTATCTTGTTACTGAAATAGAAGTGAAGAAAGGAAAATATATGATTTCATTACAATTAGACTATTAACTTTTTTGTTGGTATTCAAAACATCTTTCAAATCTATCTTTTAACAATTAAATATATTTTCAGTCATTGCACAAACTGTGAACATTTTTTCACTCTTGCAGTCCCCTTTTATGTGCGTGTTTAAAAAGGAAAGTTTCTTTTGTTCCTTTCTTTAAAAAACAAGTATAAAAGCAACTCTTTCTTAAAATTAGATATGAGTAAAGCAATATACGTCTGTGTTACAATGAGCATGGTGTGAATGAATACTTTTATTGTTTGTAAGGTTTATTAGTTTTAGATTTTCATGTAAAAATTTAATTTTTTCTAGGCATTTTTACAATAATGAATAAATTGTACAGACATACATCATTAAAATTCTGCTTTTCAAATTAGTATCCAAAGGTCAATCTTTTTAAACTTTTGATGATCATCAAAGAGTTTGCTCACAGTCCAGCTTAGCACCATGCACAAACGAATGCAGCTTGCATTACAAATTTACGATTGACAGATATTGCAGGATTTGCAACCGTAGAAGGATTAAGTAGTATGATGCATGTTGATTAAGCTCTGTTGGTACTGAAATTCTAATCATTGCATAACTCTTCAAATTACAGTCACATGATAAGTTTTGGACTGTAACTCTGGGTATTCAACTTTAAAGTAGACTGATACACATTTAGTGACATAATTTTGTGTACTAAAATTATGTAATATGTGTTTGTAGGAATCATATACATAATGGAACAATATATAGATTGGGGAACCACTGCATTCATTTTGTTTGCAGTAGTTCTTCAAATCTTGTTTTGTTCTATTATGTGTAAGAAGTCATTAAACTGACTGAGTTGAGAGGAGATAAAAATAAAAATTCTTTTTCAGCTGAAATGGTGTACTGAGTCATTTGTGTGAAGTAGGTATTGAACACAGCATTCTTGGGAATAACCTCTTTGATTATAATATAGAGAATTAAACTCTTGAATCAATTTTAAAGAATGTGATTTTACAATGGAACTTTATTTCAAGACAAATTAATATTTTCAGTGTTTACCACACTTTTCCAACCACATTTGAGAAGCTGGTAAAGAAATTCGATGAAATTTAAGTCTGTGTTGAAGGTGCTAATGATTTCGAAGATCTCCTTGTAAGTTCTCAGAGAGATTAAATTTGGCAGTTATTTGCCATATTGTGGGAAAATGAATGTCACTGTTCAATATAGTATTTGATACAAACTGTGTTTGCAAATAATCTCTACACCTTGGAAAAGTCGAAAATTATTATAGATGATGTAATCAGAGTGTAGATAGTGTGATGTGCTGTGAGGGTGTTAAATACATTATGAAATGTGCAGATAATACATTGAATTGGAAGGAAATCATTTCCAACATATATTGTAAGTGAGGTAATGCATTCATTCTGTATGTGCTATACATGGAAGTAGTAGAAGTTTAGATTATGATATAAAAGGTGATTTGTTTTCTTCAATGATATGCTGGTGTGGAATTTTTAGATTATCTTTATTTAAGCATAATGCTGATAATCGCAATAAATTAAAGACAAACTGAAGCTGTTGAATCAGCTTCCATATGTATGGAGTATCAAGAGAGGTGTACCCACAATTATGTAATTTCAAGCATGCGTTTCACATATTTACTGTTGTTTGAAAAAAAAAAAAGTTGCAGCCTGCATGCTTTTAGGAAAAGGCATGCACTAAGGGAAGAATTTATATTTATTAATATTTATTTATCTGTTGTTTTCATTATTGTGATAGTTAGGAAATGAAGAAGTTGCTTTATTTCACTATAGATGGACAGAATATTGTTTTATTATTATTAATTTATTAAAATTTTAGATAAATGTTTCGCTTTTACATAAATACAGGCGTTATATGTGCAGTATGTAAGAATTATATGATAGCCATTAATTCTGAAATAATGCTAGATTAAAAGACTTATTATAAGCGCATTACCGTTTATAGTATAGAAAGGAGGAATAACCAAATAAAAAAAGACTTTGAAGACTACAAATTTGAATTAAAATTTTGATCTTTACATGCATTTTTTTATTTATTTATATATATTTTTTATTTTACAACGGTATATTTATGTTAGCCTCAGATGGAAAGATTTTGTATTATTTATTAAAAGTGGTTAATTTTATATTTTTTATTGTAATATTGAAAATGATTTTTATCTTTTTCTTTTTATCAAAAATTGCTATTTTTAATCCTACCATAACAGGGAAAAAAAATTTAGTTAGGAAGCTCTATTTGTTGAATCAAAAATTTGTCGAAAGAATATTAATGAGATACTTTTTTTATAGTTGTAGGTTTTGCAAATTTGTTTCTGTAAGCCAGAGAGCTCTCACAATTCATGAAAATATACATTTTCGCGAACGTTCTTTCAAATGTCCACATTGCCCCATGATCTTCAGAGAAAGACATCATTTGACAAGCCATCTGTATACTCATGATTCTGCTCGTCATTTCAAGTGTCTCACTTGTGGCAAGACATTCCGACATAGCAGCAGTCTGGCTAGGCATAAAAGATCCCATCGACCTTTATATTAGAGTTAGAATTATTGCAGTGTTTTGGACAAAAGCTTCAAGTTTTAAATGTTTTAACAAAGTTATATTCTCTTAAAAATTGTATATTGTCATGTAAAAGTTAAAAAATAAAAATATATTTTTTTATGCATTTGTTTATTTCTGTAAAGAGTCATGTGTATTGTAGAGAAGTATGTTCTCAATTTTTGTAGTAAAAATTGCCATAGAATCTTTATTCTGCCAGTTTACAACAATATTTTCACTGATAAATATGAAAGAATCATGCATCTTAATTTACCCATAGTTTTCTCACATGCATGAAGATGTTCACAATTTTGTGGGTGCAGATGTAATACAGTTTGCTTATTTTTAAATTTTAAATCTAGAAAATATTTTTAATTAGAAATTTAATTTTGTCTACTTTAAGTGCTCATTCAGAAGTCTGATGATCCATGTCCTATTTTATGGCTTGTTGTCACTTCACTTGTGCAACTTGAGTTATCACATTTAATGATGTATGAGCTAGAAGTAACTTTTTTTGAGAAATGAGCTTCTCCATTTCCTACCATTGATGGATTCCTAGCTGAAATATATTTCATTGGAATCTGTGCCCCACTTAAGTACACAGGACTTCTTGAAACTGAACTGGAAATGGTTTTCCTTGAAGCTTTGTTTCTCGTATGATTGCTTGAAAGAACTGGTTTTCTCGAAGCCATTCAATTAGATATCCTCCAAACCAAAATTCTCGGAAATACTTCTTTCAGTGTGCTGTTGAGGGTAGCTTGTAGATGTGATATTCGTTTTGTAAATCTTAGGGCTATATTCTCTTCCTCCATTTGCCATCCTAAACTAAAGATACTGAATTAAAAAATATTGGGATATGACTGCATAGGAAGAAAATCTCAGCCTGGAAGGAAAAGAGTGTCAGAACATGTGATACTAAAGCTGCTATCAGATCTGTGGGTATCTTCAATTGCAAATTAATATCTGGGAGTCATTGCTTCTGTAATATGTGATTGGTTTCCTTACGTTAAGACTAGTTCTTTCTGATTTACACGAGATAGAGGTGCAGGCAAAATATTTCCCCAAGCTGTGTAATATGTCTTGAATACACCTGTTAAGGGCAAATATTTTGGCTAAAAACTTCCTGTTCAAAATATTGCTGGGAGAAGCTTGTTTCTTGGAAAAGTTACGTATTGTGTTGTATATGTGTTAACAACCTCGTTAAGACTTAAGGAACACATATTTAAGCAGCTGATAATTTTTTCATATCATCAACATTAGCAAAAGAGCGGATACCTATAGAAGGAAGACTTTTTTTTTTAATCATTATGTTAGGTATTTAAAGATGTATTGCTTAGTTTAGCATTTTAAAGTTATATTGCCTTCAGAAATTTACAAATCAAATTTATTAGTAAATATGTTTCTTTTATGTAATATTTTAAAAAAGAAAAGTAAAAATAATTTTAACAAAAAATGTGAGAAACATAGTTATGCTGTGCGTTATTTTTTGCTTCCGATAAAGTTATCCCATCCCCAACACACGTATACCTTGAAAAAATGCAGGATTGAGAGGAAGAGGATGACTGCTTTTATAAACTAATTACAGAAATGAGTTTTACTTCTTATCATTCTGTTTAAGTGATGGTTATTATGCTTAATATAAACCTCATTAACATCAAAATTTGACCTAAGAATAACAATACAAGTTTTTGAGAAATAAGATTTTTTGTATTGAAAATGTTGCATTTTTAAGTAAAAATTACAAATCTGTAGTTTGAGAATAGTCAAATTAAATTTTCTGAAAAGTGTACTGGTAAAAACTCACATTATGACCTTCTTTGCTAATCGAGTTGCTTTGAAATGAATTTCTTGGGAGGTATTAGCAATGTGTATTTACATATGAATGCTAGTTTGTCTCTAGTGTCGCGTATAATTTCATTGGCTGTAACAATATACTCCAGATATTGCATCAGTTCCTGATGGTACTACATAAAACGTGCTTAAGAGAGATTCCGATCCAGTGGCTTTCTGATCTGTGAATTCCTCAGTATCTTCGTGAGCATACTTTTTTGGATTCAATATTCATTGACGTACTTGGTCACCCATATAGCCGTTTATCTTCTTGTATTCATGGATATCTGCCTTACCATTGTCGATTAGAACTACACCTGTTTCTGTGAAGTAACATTTATACTTTACCTTTTCAAGTTGGCAATGAATTTCAGGTGAATTCTGCGGTATACCTGACGATGTTTCAGTAAGAGACAGCATGAGACGCTATCTAGTGACTGTGCGCCACGCTACTTACCAATTATTGCGTTCTCGCGTAAAATCATAATGCCACAGAAAATAATACACCCGCGTGAAATCTTAGTGTAAACTCTTACTAAATTTTTAGCCATGAGAACTACAAAAAATCAACCTAATACTTGTCGAGATTCAAAGCATGAATCTTCCAGTTTGCTAGATGGACGTATTAACTTACATTTCGAAAGCATGCAAAGGAGAATTCGATAGTTCTTTACACTGTTATGATATTTACTGAGCTGCTCTCGTAAATCATCTATAATGTTCACTCGATAACTTTAAAATGTTCTTTTCGGTTCAAAAAAGTACATAAATATTTTATTCATATATTTATTTAAAAAATATATATACAAAATGCTTATGGAACAAATCCTTTTAAAGGCAATAGAATATCACACAAAAATGAACAGTATGCAGGTTTTTAAATAGGCATATTGCATTCTTCTAATGTACTGAGTACTGAAAGATGAAATTAGACCAGGATCTCTGATGTACATTTGAAAGAAAATGGAACCAGTATCAACATAAATATACTTTTAAAAGTTACGATTCATTTAAACTTATGTTTAAAATAGGACTGTGACCAACGTTAACAAA